>PVJD01016562.1:0-20534 GCA_004026545.1 Mormoops blainvillei
TCTGCCAGCGGAGGGTTTGATCCTTTGACAAGCCACCCTCTGCACACCGTCCCCAGGAGGACCAGGGGACCCAACGCAGAAGCCTCCTCCCACTTTTCCCCAGGAACAGGGGGCAAAGCGTATTTGGCATGCCCTTCTTCCCACTCCCACCCCCGGTGGGAGTAAACTGGACAGCGGTACAGAATGTGTGAAAACCCTCACGGAGTCGTGCTGATGGGTTTGGAGGGAAAAGGTGACCACCGTCCCTCTTTGGTCGCCTGCTCTTCATCTCACTGGCAGCGAGGGACAGACTCTGCCCTAGGGCTGTGGGAGCGGTCGAACGTGGCACCCAGCACAGGACAGTCGAGGTGGGGGTAGGGCATTGTCCAAGGAAGGAAGACTCTTGTTCCCAAGAGTCGAGCTCGGGAACAGAGTGAACGAGCAGGTGAGCAGGCGTGGGGTCGACGGGGCTTTGCAATGGCCGGAGGGCGGAGCCAGCCCGCAGAAGGGTGTGAGGGGTTTGTCCCAAGGATTCTGCTGCGGACGGGCGGGGCCGGCGCCCACTGCTCAGGAGGAACAGGCCCTGGGCCTTGTCCCGCGATGGGGAGGCAGTTTGGCGGGGGGACGTCACCCGAGAGAGCACGCGGGCAGGGGCGTCCGAGGCATTCGGGGCCGCCCGTGGCAGGTGGGAACCCGGCACGTGACGCGACTGTAAGCCTCATCACACAACAGAGATCCTGTAAGCACACGCACCAGGGCGAGGAGGAGCGGCTCTGGGACTGGCCGGTCCTGCCTGTGATCCGCCCCCGGCCCGCTGCGCTCTCTCGGTCCAACCCGACGTCCTCTCAAACCTGGAGGCCCAGTGAGGAACGCGGGCCGCGCAGGCAGCGCTGCTGGGCGTGCAGGCCTTGCCCCGCCCCCGCCCGCCTTGCCCCGCCCCCGCCCCGCCCCCCCAACCCTGGGAAAGCCGGGGGCCTCCGCGGCCGAGGAGGCCCGTGCTGCCCGGGAAGGACCTTGGGGCTGCTCAGACTGGGGACGGCGGTTCCCCAGAGCTCACCGTGCGGCCGGCTGGCCTGGCCCCGTTTACTGAAACATAGAGACCAAGCCAACTGCCCTTGTCACTGGCTGTAACACAAAAATAGACACCCGGTGATTACAATGAAAACCATGGCCTCAGTTAAATAAGGTGTTGGCAGCTGCGTGCAGAAAGGCGCTTGAGGGGTCTGTGTTGAGAGCGGCATAGAGATACACATCAAAAGCGATATATGGCATGCTGTGTTACAATAAAATCAGTATTACAGTATCTGCAGTATTTACACACCGAATAAATTTAAAGCAAGAGAATTCATTGTCATTTTTCCCCGTGTACAAAGAGCAGGGAGGTTGTCTTTTTCAAAAAGTTTTAAGTGTTAAATGATGACATTTCAAATACACAGACAAGTACAGAAAATATTACCAAATACTCAAGTACTGACCACGCATGTTACAGGTGGTGCAGGCCTCAGAGCAACAGAACGGAGGAGGCCCGGTTCCCTGGTGCAGCAGAGCAGGGATCAGCAAGCTTCTCCCGGAAGGGGCCGACGGTAAATATTTCCGTCTCTGCCCAGCATCCGGCCTCCGTCACAACTAGTCAGCGATGCCGTGTCAGTGCCAGCGGCCACAGATAATATGTAGTCAGTGAGTGCCAATTAACACATTCCAATAAAACTTTATTTGCAGACACCGAAATGGAATGTCTTGTAATTTTTACATGTCCCAAAATAGTACGCATTTTAAAATTTATTTTCAACCATTAAAAAATATGGAAATTCTCCGCGCACAGGCTTGCGGGAAGAGGCGGCACGCCCGCTCTCGCAGACCGCTGGGCCTCAGGCTTGCTTGGCGGGGAGAGACGCTCCTGCGGACTCTGTGAGTGGGGTCCGCTGGGATCCAGCAGGAGCGGCTCCGGAGAATAAGTACCCGAGGCAGCGCTGGGGGCTCCACTGGCACCCAACCCACCCCGCCCCTAGGGGGTGGGGCCCTCCATGATTCTTCCAGGCTCCTGCCCCAGGACCCCTGCTGACATGGCCCCTTTGCTTGGCTCTCCACGTTCCTGTCTGTTTCCCATGCATTTCACGGGACTCCCCAAGGAAGGTTCCCCTTCGCAGTCAGTTGTGCAGGAACCTGTTCAGGCTCGACTCTGGCCACTGGAACCTGAGTGGACAGTAGCCATTCTCGCTCCAGGCACCCTTTCTTCAGGCTTTACTGAGACAGAAGACGCGGCAGGTGGCTCCGGGGGCTGCGGGTGCGGCCCTCGCTCGCGGCGTGCCCGGTGGAGAGCAGGCGCTCTGGGGTCGGCCTGCTCGCACTGAAACCCAACGGGGCCTTCCTGAGCCTCAGGTCCTGCATCTGAAAAACGGAGATGATGATAACGGCGCCCCGTTCAGCACACCGTAAACGCTCCGTGAAAGTGAGCTATTAATGTCCATATGAAGATGTGGTCAGGGCCCCTGCAAATCCCCACGCAGCATTTTCTTTGTAAACGCCAGAGGAGCATGTGTTGGCTGCTGCTCTGTGGGACGCTGGAGGGTGTCTCTGCAGCTGACATTTGAAGATCAGGACTTCTATTTACAGGACAAAGATAAAGTCAGGGACATGTGCTACTCTGAAACTCGGCAACGGGTGAGGCAAAAGGCTGTGCCCTGAGGCCAGGCCCGGCCAGCCGTGCTCCTGACTCAGCCACTCCTGCGTTCACTAGAGACGCTGTTATTAACCGCCTGGCCGGGCTGCCAGGACTCCTGTCCCAAAGCTCTCACACAACCGCACCCAGAGCGCGAGCCACCCCCTCCTCAGAACTGCCTGTGTTCCGGGCGCTGCCAGGCAGGGGTGGAGGTATTCCAGATGTCTCTCAGGCCCCTTCGCTCTGGCGACAAGTTCCAGAAGACCTTGTAGGGGTAATCGACTGGCTTTGTCCTTGGCCACAGAATCCGACCCCCCTGGGTCAGTTTGCTGGATGACAACCCCACCGCCACAATGAAGCGCGGGGGGTGGGGGGGATGAGTGGCTCCCCTGCTGCCCCACGGAGGGACAGTGCCAGCCGGGGTCACTCTCTTTCTGTGCTTGGTCCCAGCAACTCCTCATTGTCACTTCAGCATGTACCACTCAGGGTGTTGTCGGTGTCACTGCATCTCTCCCATCAGCTCGAGGCTGCGTCCCCAGGGTGACCCCGGCCACATGGAAACTGTGCTGTGGCCCCTCCGGTCCCTGCATGGAACAGGTGGGCTGTCCCGATTCAGGGGAGGACAAGTCTCCTCTGTGCGGGGTGAAACCCTCACCCAGGAGCCTGCTGGCTCTGAGAGTGGGGGCAGGGGTGGGGACAGAGAGAAAGCAAAGAGAAAACCCACACATTCCGGGTGATTTAATCAATATTCACAGCCTGCCTGACTCACCAGCTTGGTCTGACTAAATAAGAATCCCCTGATTTAAATATTTAATAAGCGATCAATAGTGGGATTGTATTTCTGTGAGCCAGAGAGTTCTAATTGAGTGGCACAGATTTTGTTAAATTCAACCTCCTTTTTTTTTTTTTTTTTTTTTTGCCACATTCAGCAGTTGCTCTCAGGCGCTGAATGCGTGTGGTCACACACTCAGCTTCCTGGTTACAAACGAGCTCTGTTTTCAGTGAGTCAGCAGTTTCTTGTTCTGCACGGAGGCATGGCCGGCCTCGTCGGGTCAAGGAGGGCCAGGAGCCGGTGAATGGCCCAGTGACCAGGTGCTCATGCCGCGTGCAACTGGACACAAACTAGAATCATTCTGCCCAGTGAGCTCAGTGCGAGCTGAGCCGTTGTCAGAGATAAACAAAGGACACTTGTCAAAGTGCTAAGGACAATTAGAATGAACCGAGACTACTGTAGTAAGGAAATGAGTCCCGTGTGACCTGAGCTCACTCTGATTTGCACAGACTGGGCGTTTCGGTGAGAGGGTGAGGGTGGGGAGGGGTGAGCTGGCGGCAGTGGAATCGGGGAAGTCTTGCTCAGCGTGAATGCAATTGGAACAGCCGTGACTGGGAGCTCGTGGCCACCAAAAACAGGACTCTGTCCTCCCGCAGAGACCAGGGCGCAGACCCTACACTCTCAGGAATGGCTCCCAGGTCCTTGAGAAAGACACTCGTGAGTCGCGGGAGCTGTGTGGGCACCTCCCAGGGACAGGGGGAGGAGTCACGGGGTCATCCCTTTCCCACAGACACCCTGAGAAAGGGCGGGCAGGGGCCTACCTCCTTCCGCAGCAGCCCTGTGCGGGGGCGGGGGCCACCCTGGGGACGCGCCCTGGAGCTGATGGGAGCTACGGGTACATCTGCTCAAATCTTCCGAGGCCAAGGCCAAGGCCTCGCCGAGAAGCGCGCTCCGAGGACCTGCCTTGGGTTTGGTCCCGGACAGCCTTCAGCACGTGAAGCAGCAGCCCAAGGTCGGCCTTTAGCTGTAAAGACTCCACGTCCTCTGTCCTCTGGGCCACAACTGCCCCCCACCACCAGGCACCCTAGTTGCCAGCTGGGCTGGCACCTCCAATGCCTGATGTCCTTAAAAAGCGTCTGAGTTCTCGAGGTTTCCCTCCTCCTCCAGCCCGGCCCGTGGGCTTCTGTCAACAGGACTCGGCTTTCCTTCCTCTCCCCTTACCCCACCTTGTAAGCCAACGCCGGCTCCCTCAGAATTCTGTGTGGCAGCATCTCTTCCCTGGAAAAGCCTCCCCTGGAAAAGCCTTCCCTGGCCTCTGGGAGCAGGACCCCGCATCCCACACGTGCTCCCCCCCGCCCCACTGTGACATTTATCACTGTATTTTGGCCCCTGTTTAAGCATCCGCGTCCCCGACCCAACCGTGGGCAGGGACTGGGCTCCTTTGTGCTGCTCCCCAGCACTCAGCAGCCGCGGGGGCTTCCCGGGGGCTTGGCGGGGGACGAACAGGTAGTTCCTGCCCCGGCACCACCTCGCAGGACCCTGTTCTTCGTGAACAGGCTCCCCCACTTCACTGGTGTGAGACCTAGGGCGTGTTGCTTCCCCTCTGCATGCTAAGCCTTGTCACCTGTGAAACGGGTAGATGATGACGTCCCCTCACGGATATGTGGTTCTGAAGGCGAAGTGAGTTACAGGCACGGGGCTGAGAACAGAGCCCGGCCCGGCGAGGCTCAGTGAGCATAGTCATCACTACTGTTTGTCCCGAGGGTGGGCTCGGCCCCCTGCCCCTGCTGTGCGAGTGCCTCGCCACCGAAGCAGGAAAGGTCCAGCGGCTCAGAGGAGCCCGGGGCCCTGCTTCCTCTCCGCTCTGGGCAGTGCGTCCACGTTTGCCTGCACCGGTGCTGTTTTGTGACTCACAGATTTGACTTGAGAGACAGAGCACCTTCCCTCCCCCCGAGCCCTAGCGGCTGGCGCCTCACTTGAAACAGACGAGGAGACATGTAAGGGGAGCCGCCTCTGGCCCCAGCAGCTCCCTGCCGTACGTCCCCACCGGTTCCTGCCGGAAGTGTCTGGACTCGGGCCTGGCTTTCCTCACCCACCGCACACCCCCCAATCTGTTCCAGCCTCGGCTCATTCACGCACACTCACACACCCGCACTCACACTCACTCACGCTGTCTCCAAGAAAACAGTAGCCAAGGTCGCCGATGTGTCTGCACATCGCTCTGCCCGGGACGCTTCCAGTCCGCAGCTCCCGGAGCGTCGGGTGCTGGCCACAGGCTGCCTCTGGGACACTGTCCCCGCCTGGTTTCCACGGCCCAGCTTCTCCCAGCTCCGCCTCCGCCCCTCTGCAGCCTTGGTCACCCCGCAGCGGGCTCTGCCCTCCTGTCCGCCCCCACGCTCCATGCTCAGGCCGCCCGTCCACCGCAGGCAGTGGCCCCGGTACCAGCTCCTGCCTGGCCTGCCCCCCACTCCCCCGAGCCCCCGCTCGAGCGCTACCCTGTCAGAAAACTTCTCTGACTCCAGGACACGATGACGCCGCACCTCTTCTCACCCTCTATCCCACTTGCCTTGCTGTAATTTTCTTCTCATCACGTGGGACTCTCTAGAATATTCCATGTTTGCTCATTATCTGTGTGTCCTTATAGAGGGCAAGCCCTGCGAGACTTAACGGCAGGCATTCTCTGAGGTCCCAGAGGCCCTGCAGTGAATAAAACACATCAGGGTCTCCGTGAGCCCTGAGTGTCTGACAAAGTGCGTGGCTGGGGTTTAGGGTCCTTGCCGGAACTCCTGAGAACTCTAGGGAGACGCAGCCAGCCGCTGAGCTGGTGGCTCATCCTGGATGCCTCAGACGCCTTCTGTCCAGACCGGACCGCCACGCAGACGAAGGGCGACGGTGGCAACACCCTGCACCTGGGCTGCCCAGCACGGCAGCCCCAGGGTGCACGTGCCCATCAAGCACTGGAGATGTGGCAAGTGGACCCGAGGAGCTGGCATTTTCACCTATTTAATTTTCATTAACTTCAGCTCGAAGAGCCCCACGCGCAGGGGCCACCACATGGGGAGTGGCAGTTCTAGACTAACCTGGCAATCCTCCCTCCCACGCCTGGTCCAGTGGCCTCTGTCTTAACAAATGTCACCAGCGCCGACCCAGGACACGCAGGAGCCATTCTGGACCAGCTCCCTCTCCTGTGCCAGCCACAGCCAGCCCGCCACCAAGCCCCGCTGACGTTCCCTCCTCGGCAACTATTTCTTCTAACCTGCCCATTTCTCCACTGTTACTGCCGCCCAGGGGAACACGTGCTCCCACACCTGGACGCGGAGGCTCACACCTTGGCCTGCAGCTTCCGCTCTCCCTTTCGCCACATCCTACCAAAGTCACCGGGGGCGCATGGAGTGCCCTCTGAGCCTGTTACCAGCATCTCTGCAGCCCCCCATGCCAACTGTCCTTCACCGGATGGTGGCTTTGGGTGGCTTGCCCGGTCCTGCGAGGGTCTGGGTCCCGCCCGCCTGGCCTGCAGGCTCCTCCCAGGCCCCAGCTACAGAGGCCCTGCCTCAGCCTTCGTTTGGGCTGGGCTTCCTCCACCGCCGTGACATGGCCAAGGTCACCTCCTTGGTACGTGCTCTCATAACACTACCTGCCACCCCTCAGCACCTTCTTACCTATGTAGTCGTTGGCCAATCAAGAGCTGTATTTCCCTACGGAGAATACGCTTCCTGGAGGTGGATCTGGCTAGTAGCAAAAGCGCCATGAATATCGATATGTGATTCAGATACTCTTTTGAAATAATAATTATGTTTTCCTTCTGCGTACGTTTTCCTATTGCCCCATTGAGTCAATGAGACTGGAAGTAGCTTCGAACAAAAGAACCAACTGAGTTTCTAAACGAATGTTTTCAACTCACAACAAATACAAGTGCTGACAGGGAGCTTGAAACAAACAAACACTTTTCGAGTCTAAAAATTCAGAAACCGGGCCTGTGCCCGATTATTACTGCTGCATAACAAATCGTCCCCAGCTTAATGGCAGGAACTGATGACTCGTTGACTATGCTCACAGGTCCTGTTATGGCCGAACTGTGCTGTGCCCCCCTCAGAATTCTGCATTGGACCCCAAACCCTCTGCGCCTGAGAATGTGACTGTATCGGGAGACAGGGTCTTCACAGAGGTGATTAAGTTAAAATAAGGTCACTAGGGGGGGCCCTAACCTATTAGGACTGGTGCCCGTTTAAGGGGAGGAAATTTGGGATGCAGATCCCTGCAGGGCAAAGCCTCAGGGTGAAGACAGCCATCCACAGGCCAAGGAGAAAGGCGCGGAATAGGTCTTCCCCTCACAGGCCTCAGAAGAAACCAGCCCTGCCGACACCTTCCTCTGTGACTTCCAGCCTGCAGAACCCTGAGAAAATAAGGTCTGTTGCTCACGACGCTGGGTCTGTGGGGCTGGGTGATGGCAGCGCCGCCAGACCGGGACCGTTGGGAGACCACGGGCCAGAGCATCCGCAAGGACTCCCAGCGTGGGTGGCTTCGGCCCCCGCAGGCCGCGCTTCTCGCAGGACAGTTCAGAACTTGCACACGTGTGCTCCAGGGACCAAGGCACAAGTGGCGCCACCTACTTGGACTTATTTGGACAAGGTGTCCAGTGTCACTCCCCGGATGCTGAGGGCAGCAGTGAGACTCCACCACTGAGCCAGGGCGTAGGAGGAGCACATGGGAGGCAAGAGTGTGGAATGGGAGGCGCTGCCGTGGCCGCTTTGGAAAATGCCGCCTGTCACTACCCAGGCCCTGGAGGAAGGAGCACAAAGCCTAAAACAGTCACTGGAAAGAGACCAGGTGGAGAGCCGACGTCCCCCTTCCGGGGAGAGGTGACCTGGTGAGGAGAGGGTGGGGGGTGGCGAGGGCTGCGTGAGGCGGGTGCCAAGACCCTCCTTTCTCCTGAGTTAAAGCCCTGGCAGGGCAGCGAGGGGCAGACAGGCCAAGTGACAGGGAACCCGGGCCTAGAGGCCCAAAAACACCTCGGTGGGGGGCTGGCCACACAGAGAAGCTCCCGACCACCGTGGGGCCGGAGTGGGGGGCAAGAGAGGTGGTGCAAGTGTCCCGGACGTGGGCCAAGAGCAGCCCCGGGGAACTGCCTCCGCCTCCCGGGGCTGGGCGGCTCCCACAGCTCCCCTGGGAAGTGTCTCTGGGGTCAGGGCCTTTGCAACGGTGTCAGCGCCTTGACAATCCTGAGTTTCCAGTGCCCTTCGCTGTGGCTTCGCAGCAGCAGCATGGTTCCGGGGCTTGCTGTGTTATTCTTAAATGAGCATCTGATTTATTAAGATTACACATTTAAAAACCTGGTTTTGCCTTTAGTTTTTAGGGCAGCTTTGCAAACAAAGTGTGCTAGCCTTGCAAATATTATGATTCAGGCAATTGCTCTCTATTTGGCTCCGTTTGCTTAGTATTTAGCTCCATTTGCAAATAAACACATTCAAATATTTCAAGTGGTGTTTCTATTTTGATATGTTTATTTCCGCTTACGGGGCTTTCTACTCTATTTTCATTTCAATTTTCTAACTTATCAAGAGAAAGTTATTAGATTTGTAAAAATTACTTAGACTTATGTATGGTGAATCTAAGTTGTCCTCATTGTTCCAGTGCTACACAGGACAGTAAGGTTTTTACTGAAAAATCACGTGTTAAAATCAGTTACTCGGTTACACATTTCAGATCGAAGCTATAAGGCTGACCTTTCCTTCTAACAGGGCCCGTCCTCTTAAACATTGTAAGCACGTGGAATATAAGCTAGTTCTACCTACCTTAATATAAAATATCAATAGCATTGCTCGAAGTCCTTAAATATGTTTATATGAAACTCCAAATCTTCCCAGTTTTCTGATAAAACTGCTGTCTCACCCCACACAGCTAGGGCTGACCTCAGCTGTGTGCGGCTGCGGTAGACAAAGCCAAGACCCCGGTGACCAGGCCCCCGGTGACCAGGCCCCCAGCACGAGACCCCAGTGAGATGTACTGCACCTGACTTGTACTTGGTACGTAATGGACATCATAAATTTGCAGAGAGGACTTTTCCCCTCTAAGGTCAGGTTATAAATTTTCTAATTCTTCTGTCTGCTCAAGGAGGGTGAGGCCTATCTTCAGGTTTTCGCTTGATTAAGGGCCTTTGGAAAAGACACCTGTGTATCTTCAGAAGCAAAGAAATGCGAAGCCCGAAGAGGAGCTTGCATTTTCTCACATCTCTAAATTCTGGCCCAGCCCCAAGATTATAAAAATGCTTCCAGGTGGAATTCGGCAGATCTCACGGCTTCTCTGATGAACCTGTCAGTCCTTGCAAGTGGCTCAGCTGACGCACAGGGAGACAAGGCTTTCCTCTCTTCCTTCAGTCCCTACGGAGCCACCAGGGGCCTAACCGCCCTGCCCCAGCCCCTCAGCTAGGGAGCCTCTGTGTGAATTAGTTTGAGACGCCTCTTCTTTTAACTTGGAGAGGTGAGCGAAAGGAAGGCATTTCAGCCTTGTGACCAAACTGAAGGACTCCATTTGTCTGCGTGCCCCAAAGCCCAGTAAAGCACAGACAGGAGTTTGCAGCAAAGAAAATAAAAGGTTTTTTAAGGAAATGATGCCAAGCCCGGGGACACAGACGAGCTCGTGCTCCAGGGCTTGGCTCCCGATGGCTCCCAGGGGGTAGGTTATGGAGGGAAACATCATGAATCATGGCGACTAAGGGAGCTGGGCCGTTTCCTGAGGGTGTGGTCCATAAGACTGCTAGACTTTCACGGGCCTGGGGCGGAAACACCACTGAGGTCAAGGTGTTGTCTTTAGTTTGACCCCAACTCTGTTTCTGGGGTCAGCAGACCTGAGGATTTGTTCTTTAAGACAGGTTGACACAGACCAGAACCTAATTGTCCTGAGGCCTTCGTAATTAGGGAACGGAGCTGACTAGACAGACGTATATGCAAAGGGGGTGGAGTCAGGCCGAAGGGAGAGAGGCAGTCATGGCGCCCTTAGACGGGATGAAGCCGAATTAGAGAAACGAGCTTCCTGTGTGGCCACACCCACAGGCTCCCTGTCCAGGCACCTCGTGACAGTAAAATGGCCCCTTGGATTCCAGAACTGGAGACGAGACCTGTGGGAACTTGGCCACTCTGCCCAGGAGGACAGGAGAAAAAGGCGAGAGACAATTGCGAGCTACCTGTTTCCCCAAACAAGACCGAGAGAATCCGGAACTGCCAAGTCGCCTGGGCTGGGCCAGAGTAAGATTCCTTCTGCAGAGCAGAAGCCCGGGCCCCCAAGCCGGGTTCCACGACAGGGAAGTAAAGTCGTCCGTGTGCACCCACCACACAGGAGGACGTCTAGTCACGTTCCACACCCGTGACACGGCGTCACAGACCAGTGTCACCATGGGATGTTCTCCAGACCAGTGCTTCTCAGTGTGGTTGTGCACGTGACCCACCCCAGGAATCCTGCGGACATACAGTTTCTTTTTGTCGGGGTGGCTCTGCGTAGCTGACAAGCTCCCAGTTGCTGCTAAGGCCGCCAGGCCTGGCGCTGCCCTTGGAGTAGCCAAGGAAGGGAGACAATGCGAAGGCCTGCTGCCTTACGGTTACAAATTATCTGGGAGCAACAATCATCTAACTGTCTTAGGCTGAGGACCCACCCTGCAAAGCCAGAGATAGCTTTTCAGTTAAGCTCTGCCGGCCGGCGCCGCAAAGCAGGGACATGTACGCAGCTGGAAAGTACCCCGCCTCCCCCTTCCTCTCTGGGCCCCGCATCCCCCACAACCCTACTCCCGCTATTTTTCTTCTTCTAATCGCTTCATGATATCCGTGGCAAAGAGAAGAAAATGACAGTGCATGCTGAGCAGGGCTGAATGTGTGCATGGAACACCCTAAGGCGGCGTGTGGTGAGGAAGATAAAAACATCTTTTCTGATAAACTTGAAATGAGTGATTATGGAGGTGGGGATGGATGAGTGTTGCAGAAAAAACTGAGTCGATGATGAAATGTCTCAGGGACATGTGACCCCAAAACAGTGAGACCACATATCCTGTTGACCAATTCAGAAAATATGTTTTGATCCAAAATATTTGAAACAGAGATTGTCTGAGAAAATTCATGGCAAAAGGTCACTGCGATGTTAGTTTTGCAGAAGTTATCATTTGTCACCCTGCTTCCTCCCGGGGGGGGGCGTGGAGGAGGGGAGGAATATGTGTGCCATACTGTGTGCACACATGCGTATATTCATACACAGACCGACGCACGTAAACACACACACGCACATCTTTTAAATTGGTGAGGAACTAGAAAGATTGACCAAGGAGTGCCCTTTAATAGAAGCTTCACTTCCTTCCTCAAAAAATTATTGTCTCTCTGTAGTCCCCTCCCTCCAACCACCCCAAGTGCCCCTTGTGCCCGGCCTGCCGCGCGTTGTCGATTTCCTGGGCAACTGGAACACAGCGGACACCCCGAGCTTCCCTCTGCGTCAGGTGGCCGGAACAGACGGGCCTCCCGTGGAGTGCTTTGCAGGCCGCTGGTCCAGGACGTGGTATCAGGGCTCCCAGGCTAGGGGTCCATGTGCACTTTACCCGTCCCCTGTCCCCAAGATCTGAACTGCCTCTGGGCAATGCCCAGATGGACTAGAGGGAAGTCACCTGCTCTGTGGCCGCGCAGACCCTCAGCGGAGACTGCATACACACCCGTCTGGTTGTCTCTGCCCCTCAGGAATAAACCAGGTCTGACCTACAAGCTTCTAACGCCCTGGGCCCACATGGCTGAGGGCAGCAGCCCCTAGGGTTTTGATGGGTTTCTTTCACATTTTCCTTCAACTCCTCCTAAAGTAAAAGGCGTGATTCCTGTGATACTGTGATTCCTAATATGAAATGTGTACTGGGGAGACGCAGCCCCCGCAAGGAACTGCAGTGTTTGACCCCCTGTTGACAAGCCTTCATCTGGCATTCCTGGGGGAAGGGCCTGAGTAGGACGGGGTCACCAGGAAGATTTTGCTGACCCGAAAATCCAGGAACCGCAGATGGCTCGCTCTGGCCGGCGCAGGTGGGTGTGAAGGGGCCAAAGGCGGGCAGTCTGCGCCTGGATGCAGCCTGGGACCTTTGATGTCACGTCTCCGTGGCAGGGACACAGCCCGTCTGGCTTTGGGGAGACCCGTTCGGCCCTACACGGTGGGGGCTGGCGGGCAGAGCACCAGTGAGGAAGCCAGACTGAGATGATGGCGGGGGTGCCGGCCAGGGTCAAGGGTGAGCAAGGTAGAGTGACCTCGGGACTGACTGGATGAGGCCCGACAGCAGACGCCGCCTGGAAGGTGACCGGTGGGTCAGGGCTTGTGCACGAGCCAGATAGGTCGGCTCTCCTAGCCCCAGGAGAGGCCGTTCCCTCATCGGCCACCCCAGTGGCTGTCAGCACGGAGCCCGGGAGATGGCGGGGGTCCCGGACACCAGAGCTGGATGCCGGAGCAGACAGGACCGAGAGCATGTCATGGGGAGTGTGAGGCCAGGAGCAACTACCAACAGGGGAGAAAAGGTCATGGGTTTAATGTCACAACTTGGAGGGCACCCCCAGACAGAGAGCTGTGAGAAGGAAAAGAGTGTGTGAAGAGCTAGAGGAAGGGACAGCCCACTGGGGGATCTGCTCCACGTCTGGCTCAGACTCCCAGCGCCCCCTCCCTTGTCCCTGCCCTACCTGCCCAGCTGTGGGCGCCATCCTGGGCCAGAAGCACGGCTGACGGGAGTGTGCGGAGCTCAGAAAGCCCAGAACCACAGTGGGTAAGAAGGGAGGCAGCGGGGGCAGGGAGAGCCAAGGGGGAGGAGGCAGCCCGAAGCGACGGGCCTGCCCACGTGTGGGGGAGAGAGAACCCCCGGGGTTCCGAGACCCTCTTGTGCCCCAAAGGGGACATGTCAAGATATATCAACCCCGCCCCCCCACTTCTTGGACGTGATGCTGCAGGGGGGTGGGGGGTGACTCAGTCTCCCCTGGTGACTCTGTTCGTCTGGGCTCCGGACATGCCTCGGCAGATCCGGAGGACGCAGGTCGGATTGCAGAGGACATCCGGCACATTTTCCTCCCTTGCGCCTTTGCCTGAGGGACAAGGACACTTCAGCATGACTCATGTTATTTGGCTCAAGGACAACACTTCAGCGTGAGTGGTAGGGAAGGACTAGTTTGAACACAGGAGAGTTGTGGTCACTCAGGCTGTCCCACAAGACAAAAATCCTATAAACTCAGACCTGCGCCTCCTGGAGATGAGCCCAGGGCTAAGATACCTGCAGAGCCCTAGGTGGCCCCGGGGCAGACCACCTGCACCGGCCAGGGAGCCCCACGCAGGCATCCTGGGAGACTGTGTCAGTATTTACCGTGTGTTTGATCCCAAAGGGGATTCCCCAGATGCTGGTACAGGGAGGGTGTCCGAGTTAATACTGTCTCTTAAAAATTATTGTCTTTGGTCATCATTGTCTTTCTCAGTCCTCACAGGGACCCTGGGGGTGGATAATGTTATTCTCATTTTACAGATGGCAGCAAGAGGTTAGGCAATGTTCCGGTGGGATGCCCCGGCACGTGGCAGAGAAAGGTGCGAGCCTCTGCGTTCTGTCCCCCAGGCGGAGCCCCGCAGGGCTGAGAGCAACCTGAACGGTGCCCCCTGGTATCAACAGTGTCAAAGACTGGCGATGCATCGTGGGGCAGTAACACGGCCGAGACAGAGTTACTAATGCTAGACCAGAAGAACAAAAACACCGCAAGGGAGACAAAAGGCGAGTCCGAAAACATAGTGACATCCTCCCTGGGGGCTTCCAGAAGCAGTTAGAGAGCAAACCAGTTGAACTGGGCACCATGTCATTGCACAGAGGCCCAGGGGTAGCTGAGCCTGCACAAACTCTGAAATAGCAATGGTCTTCGTCTAGCCTAGCAGGTAAGCCACACGAAGTTGATAGGGCAGCTTCATGGTCGTCAGGGACCCAGGCTCTTTCCATCTTGTTGTTCCACCATCCTTGGCATAGCATCTGTCTCAGGGCACAAGATGGATGCTGGAGCTCCGGTTGTACATCTGCGTTCCAGCCAGTAAGAAGACAAGGAAAAGACAAGGGCATACTCCCTCCCTTTGTTGGCCCTTCCCAGAACTTGCGCACAGCTACTTCTGCTCACATCACATGAGCTCAAATTAAGTTACATGGTCAAACGTAGCTTCAAACGAGGCTGTGAAAATGTTGTCTTTATTCTGGGCAGTCAGAGCCCCAGGTAAAAATCCAGGGAAAAACAGAAAAGGAGAGAAAGTGGATAATAGGGGAAACAGCCGTCCCACCGTACAACCCGAACCAGGCTCTTACCCCCAAAGTGCGGGGTGGAGGCTTCTGCCCTGTTGGTGGCTGCAAGAAAGTGACTTTGAGCTTCTCTGTCCCCAGCAAAAGTTCGGCAGCAGGAGACCAGCCGGACGTGATGTGTCTGGAACAGGTAACCGAGGAGAGTTCTGTCGGCCTCAAGAAATTCGTTTGTGTTGCTTACATATTCCTGTTATTTTTGACTTTCCTTTGCAAAACATTTAAAAGTTGATTCTAGAGTTAAACCAAAATGAAATGCAGGCTCTACTTTGCAGTAAATTAGGTGGAAGCCAGTCTATGGCCTCGATCCCCCTTTTGCTTTGTATCTTCTAATTTCTCAGGAAACCAGTGAGAAATAGCTTGTGCAATTTTGCAGGACTTATTTGTTTATAAAGAACTGAATCATCGTTGTTAAACCAGGAGAGCCTTGCAAAATACATGATTTGAAAGACGGTGAACATATTACCCAAGTGGTCAAAAAAAGGGCATGAAACATTTCTACTGGAAGATAAAGTGGGGGTGGTGACTTTTTAAAAAATCCTTGAAGGTTTTCATGCCTTCGGTTTTCTCCCAGCCTAGAGCAGCTCGCTGGCCCCCTCCTTAAGCCGCCGCGCGCGAGTCTGCTGACACCCTCCTACTCACTGGCACGGTAGAGCCCCTGGAGCCTGTTCTTCCACCGCCCCGTCCAGAAAGGTCAGAATGCGGCTTGGACCCTGCGGCTACCGTCTCCTCCCACGCAGGGTGACAGGGGACGGGGTGTGGGAGGTCAGAGAAACTGATCGGGAGCACCGGTCAGGTCTTACAGACCGGCCCCTCTGTAGGGTGTGCACTCCCACACGTGGGCACTGGCGGAGGGATCCCGGGACTAGGAGGGAGGGCACCACGAGGATGCAGAGGCCTGGAACGGGCAGCTCGAGGGCGGTGTGCCGGAGGGCTGTTGTCCCAAGTGGGGGCAGGTCACAGGGATATGACAGTGCCCAGGGCTCATGACAGAGGGGAGCTCTTATCACCGTTCCACCTGACGGGGGCGAAGGAGGGAGCCCTAAACAGAGCCCCGAAGAGAAAGCTGAGTGGAGAGGGTCCCACCCAGGCAGGACGGCAGCCTGTCGGCCACAGGGATGCACGGGGAGGCGGTGCGAACAGATGCTGCGACCTCACTGGTCTCAGGCTCTGCATCAGCTGAGCACAGGAGGCCCGAGAGCGAGGGGGCCTCATGCTGCACCCACACAGACGAGTCCCCGGACACCTGCGGGAGGAGGCGTGGGGGTGCACGCACGGAGGGACCACATGGGAGCGAACCCCCAGGGGTCAACTTCTGGGGCCCTTCCTGCCCAACACCCCCCACCCCGCTCCTCCGCAGGCACACGGCGCCCACGGGGACTGGGGCCTGTGTTGTTCGCATCACTGTATTATTTGAGGACCACACGGAGCCGCCATTCGCTTAGGATGGAACATGGGTCATGCACTGGAAGCAGCGTGTTCACAGATTAACTTGTTTAATCTTCACAGCAGCTCTAGGACGTGGGAAAAATCATTGACTTTCAGAGGTTTCATCTCAAAAAAGTAAGAATAAAGAAAGGATAAAAGATAAATAATTTACCCAAAGTTGCTTCTAAGATAAGTTAGACTCAAAAGTCCCAGGGTGGTGCCTCGGCACGTAGTGAGTTCTGGAAGAAGTGGGGCCATTATTATTCACATGTCTGTGTCTCAGAGCTGCCCCCAGGATGCTGCGAGGGAGGCATGGCTGTCCCCACCCGCACATGAAGGAACCACCACTCCGGGAGGGCCCAGCGCCTGTCCGCAGGCCGGCCAGCGGCGGCATTGTGTGCGGTGTCCAGCCCATGGTCACTGTTCCAGCCGCCCGCCTGTCAGGCAAGTCTCACAGCGCCTTTCCAGGCCAGTCACTTTCCCAGTCAGCTGTGGACAGGCCAACGTCCAGTTACCTCCCATTTATTCTCCTGGGGGATTTTCCCCAAACCCCAAGTGATCTTTCAGAGAAAGAACGGCGTGGGTTTTCAGCCACAGAAGGCTGTCAGTGTTTCCGTGACTCTGATTCTGATGGGGACCTACATCTGCAACACTTGCAAGATTTTTTTATTGGTTTCAGCTTCGCTTTTTATTTCATTGGAAAAGAGTAAATAGGTCCGCCTAGCTCCAGTCATAGCAGAGTTGAAATACCCGTCTGCCTGGGAGCGCTTTGACCGTGGCCAGCCCTCCACCACCTCCGTCTGTATTTTCCAGGGCGAAATAAGAAAATGCATGAAGGCTCGCACTGGCTCAGCTCTTCGGTCGTATGAAACGTTTTCACCTGCTGGAATCCGGAGCCTCTTGATTTAAAATGCATGGAATTCTTGCTTATAAAGCAAGTTACACCCAGCTGGGAAGTTTTGAGGTTTAACCCTCCGCTCACTGGGAGAAAGCCAGCCCAGGTCTGAATTTCCACCAGGAGCATTCTGGAAGCTCCACATTGAAGCCGGCAGCAGCACTGCACGGGAATGAGCCCGTTCTATTCTGAACTCTGCGGCCCTGGATAATTTCACTCGCTCATTCCTCGCTCAAGAAACTAGGTGACAGTAGCAGGGAGCAGGGGCGGACCTGAGTGCAGCCCTACCCTGAAGCTCCCCCGGGCACAAGCTCACTAGGACAAACAGCAGGGGCTGGTCTGACTGACGTCCTCATCTGCCCCCAGGGGTCTCTTTGGGTTTTGAGCCCTGTCCCTGCCCTGCTCATGCTCCGTCCCCGCCCCCACTCACTTGCTGGCTTCTCCGCTGCGGAAGCTCACACCGGGCAAGGCAAAGGTCGGTGCACAGCTGGCCCAACGCGGTTTCTTGTCCCCAGACAGCTTCTTGTCTAGACTGATCAGCTTTCGCTGAAGTAGCAACACGTTTCTCCAGGGGCGTGCTGTGCCGGCAGGACATCCGGACCTGGCACAGAGGGAAGGTGCACACTCTGCGTCGGGATGGAAACGCGACCCTCTGCGCCCCAAGCACCTCCCAGCCGTTAGCTGAGCACGGGTTTATTCCTGGAGTCCTAAGAAAGCAGGACAAGGACGCGTCCGAGGACCAGGCGGCCCCTGCTCCCTGAGCAGGAAGGCCCGAGCCCTGGACCAGCACCCCCACTTTCGCTCCAGGTAGGCTAGTGAAGCCAGAGGAGACGGCCCATGGCATCCCCCACCCTCAGCATTATGGCCTGGGTGGTGCTTCTCAAAGCGCCTAGGGTTTGGAGCCTTTTTTTTTCAATCTCCAATCCATGGTGAATTTATATTTTTGTAAATGACAGCAAGAATGAGTCACTGAAAATGAAATTTTAAAAAACATAAGCTCAGCTCCCATTTTTATAGTACTGGATTCAACAGACATAAAATTACATTTCAAAATTATAAAAAAAGACAAGAGTCACTAGGAAAAGCTTCTGAACGCACACTCTCAACACCTGTCCCCTTTTCCACGGGACGGTGCCAGTGTTTGTGCCCTGGTACAGCAAAGCATGCGGATCCAAGGGGTTTCCAGCCCAGCTCCACCCCATGCCATGGGTCGGCCCTCGGCCGTCATTTGGCTGTTCTGAGCCCCTGAGGTCTCACCTACAAAATGGGCTAATGCCTTTTACTGAGGACGGGAAGCGTAGCAGTGACGTGCCTGAAAGGTGATCAGTAAATGCCGTCGAGACCTAACCCTTCCATTGTCATCTGTGGTAGCTTCCTACTGCTCCTGTAATGAATTACCACAAACCTCGTAGCTCAACACACATGCGTCCTCCCGCAGTTCTCGAGGTCAGAAGTCTGGAACGGGGATCACTGGGCTCAGCTCAAGGTGTCGACAGGGCAGAACTCCTCTGGGAGCGTCTAGGGGAGGCACCTGCATCCCTCTGCTTGCGGCCCCTTCCTCCCTCTTCAGAGCCGACAGAGCGGTGTTGGCCACACCCTCGGACTCTGCTGTTTGAAAGGACCTTTGCAATCCCAGTAGGTCCATCTTGATAGTTTAGGATTTTCTTTGTATCGTAAGGTCAGCTGATTAGCAGATTTAATTTCATCAGCAACCGTAATCCTACCTTGTCAGGCACATAACATATTCATATTCATAATGAATGTATTCAAATTCCTGGAGATTAGACTGTGGACATCTTTGGGGGGCTCATTACCCTGCCGACCCCACCACTCAGCGTCGTGCATTCAACAGACGTTTCCTCGGCACCCACGCCAGGCGCGATGTGGTGCTGACCTGAGGAATATAACTGGATGGGAGGCCGAGGTAGGCCCTGAGGGCATGCAGCCTGTGCTTCAGGGAAGACTGACATTACACAAATCATTAGTAAGTACTCAAGAGAGGAGGTACAGCCCTGGCTGTTGTGGCTCAGTGGACTGAGCGCCAGCCAGCAAACTAAAGGGTCGCCGGTTCATTTCCCAGGCAGGGCACGTGCCTGGGCTGCCGGTCAGGTGGCAACCAAACATTGATGTTTCTCTTCCTCCCTTTCCCTCTGTCTAAAAATAGAATAAATAAATTTTTTTTTTTTAAAGAAAGGAAGTATATGATGAGTGCATTTGCTGGAAGTCCTGATGCCAACAGAGGAAGAAGGTCATTTGACGTGTATCTAACCCTACTACTCAGAGTGTGTGTGTTAACAAATAATTGAATGGGAAGTATTACAGCAATTGCTAAAAACCACCTGTATCAGAAAAACTTGGGAAGCTCATTAAAACCATCAAAATCGCAGAGCGCTAGGCCCAGGCATTGTGCCTGCGCACACAGTAGACATCTAATAAGCACCAACTGATGATTTGTTTATAAGCTACAAACTACCAGAGGGTTCCGCTTTTCCAAGGAATGAAAGTCAAGGATCTATGATAGTGTCACAAGAGCCTTGCCGGGGAAGGATTTGGCCTGAAACAGGCTCTTTCTGAAGTTGGATCCCAGTGCTCTGACTCATAATAAAAGCTTAAAATGACCTGACAGACGCTGACGGATCCCCCAGCCGCCGTGGATGCTGTGGTCAGAGGGCCTCCCTACCAAGCACCGAGATGGGATTCTGGAGCTGAATCATTCAACACCCACCTGGCAAAGAGGACGCCATTGCTGGTGGCAGGCAAGCACCAGATGGCCCCTGGTACTAGGGAGCGATGCGGCTGTTAAGACTTCCAACCAGTGCTGGACCGGCATGATGCGCTAGTGGGAAGGAACCCAGTGGGTGGTAGGTGCTATGTATCGGGTATTCGAGAAAGACGAGGGAAATAATGACTGTGAGGGCGACGGCGCTGGTTGGCTATCGGTCAGCTCAGTGGTCTGAAAAAAGGTGATGAGAAGCTGAGCGTGACTAAATGAAAATCACAAGCTGAGAGGGACTGTCCTCGGTAACATATAAGAGGGAGTATCTCCCTCAGCGGAGGAGCTGAGGGACGTGAGAAGCAGCCCCAGGAACCTGACGTAGTAGTCGATCCCCAGGGGAGGTTGGGTGAACAGTGCCAAGGTCAGGGCACTGGGGGAAAGAATGGCCTTGGACACACGAGGGAGGGACTCCTGGGTGGATTTCCCCCCACAAATATTGACTCCCTAGATGACTCTTAACTTTCTGAGCCCACAGAAGTGCCCCATTCCTCCCTACTGAGGGGTAACATGCCTGCCTTACTCAGGAAGGAGCAAAGGTCTGTCCCCGTGAGACAGCATGCAACCCTGTACCCCAGGATCCCCCCTACCCTTGCCCTGGCCACGGGATCAGGGACTAGGGTCATCACGTGATCAGGATGTCCAGCTGTGCATAGTGTACCCACCCCCGCACGCCTTCTTCGGAGCCTTCCAGCACACCATGGCGGTCTCCGCCGG
>PVJD01016563.1:0-20569 GCA_004026545.1 Mormoops blainvillei
TAGGGCTGCTGGCTCAAACAGCCAAGGTGGCAGGGGTGGGGTGCTGGGCGGGGGCGGAAGAATGAGACAGACCTATCGGCATTCAAACAGGCAGCACACGTGGGAACGACCCTTCCACCTCAAGCCGCTGTCTCACATTCAGAGTCAGGCCGTGCTGGCCTAGCTCAGCCCCTCCTTCCCTGCCACCCCTCTGCCCTTTTTGCTGCCACAGTTCATGTGTGTCCAGCTCTGTCGGCAAAGCTCCCCCCTCTGCCCCACCCCGTGCCCCGTTCCTGCCTCTCACCTTGGTGCTTGCAAGGTCACTGGAACTCAGTGGCCTAGGTCAGGTCCAGCTCTGCCAAAAGCAGGCCTGTGACTTGGATAAGACTTTGTTTTCACTGACCCTCAGTTTCCCTACTATTTGGGCTAAAAACTCATCATTTTGGGCTAAAATTCCTCCTTTTGGCCTTTTCGTGCTTCCAAGCTTCTGGTACCTGCTCCAGGGGCCCCTGGGGTGTCTGCTTGCTGTGTGCGTGCACTGGGGTGCCCACATCCCCCCGTGGTCCACAGCCCCTCATGGGGCTGCAAGCTGTTCCTGTGGTTTTATGAGGGCGGCACGTGGGGCCCCTGAGGCAATGGACAGGGATGTCCCCGGTTACTGTGGACACGGGAAGGGAAGGGAAGGGCCTGGGAAAGCGAGAGACTTAGCTTGGTTGCCTGAATGTCCCTTCAGGGAGCAGAGAGATCCCTTGTACCTGAAGGACAAGGTGACTCAGAGGCACTCCAAGGAGCAGTTTGAGACGGCTCAGAAGATTGAACAGGAGTACAGTAGGTACTTCACAGGTAGGTGTGCGTCGTCTTGGAGAGGAGCAGCGGGCAGTGAGGATGGGATCAGGTGTCCCAAAGACGTCCTTCTTAGAGGTGGTGGCAGCCCGTGCCCCCTGAAGGCCTGCGGACGCCGTGTGAGCCCTGGCATCACAGATGCTCTGATTGCAGCCACAGGCAGTGCCGGAAATGTTACCTTTTCAAAGGTATAAAGTTCACTAATTTGGCCTCAGGTCACGGCCTGGCGTTGACCACCCAGATTATTTGACATGTGCAGTGGCAGGTCTGTCTCACAACCCTCTATAATAGCTTCAGTGTTCCCAGGCGTCAGCACGGTGGTGGTGGCTGTGACCCTCGTCCCCAGCTCCCTCCAGGACAGGTCAGTTGTGTCATGAGGGTTGGTGAAGAAAAGCTGCATTCTTCCCATCTCTGGGAAGGATGCAAACCAAAAGAAGCATGGCACCAGTTACTAGCTGCCATTTGACCCCGTGGCTTTCAGCCTCTTCCATAAGTATTGGCCATTTGTAGGGGGGTAACATCGTGGTCACAGAGAGGTGGGGACAGTCATTTTTAATTAGCCTGTAGAGGGTGTTGTGATCTAGATTGGTGCTTCTCGTGCAACAGTTATTCTCAAAACCAATTTTGGTGCTTCTGTCTGTGTGTGTATGTGTTTAAATAGCCAGTCCATCGCAGACCAATATTTTAGTCACTAGAGAAATGAAAATTTAAAACTCCAAAACTTAGAAAATATAAGCCTTGCCTTTTTATTGGAGTCAGCAGACATACAGTTACTCTGTCACATTTCTATAGCAATTTGTAAACACTCCAAGCAACTCCTGTACCCGTACCTCGTGGCAGCTGGGACACATTTTGTCTGCTGGCACTGTTGCATGGAGTGCACTGAGCGCCTTGGTCTCGTGTCTGCAGGACCCAAGGTGTCAGAAGCCTTCTTCAGGGGCTGGGCCATACGCGGATGCGTGCCATTGTCTTTGCTGGGAGTCCTCTCTGGTCTCTGGGCTGTCCAGCTGCTTTATGAATTCTACAGGAAACCCACCTGTTTCCTGTAGAATTCTGCTGCTGATGAGACCATCATAACACACCCCCAGATGGCTTTCCGATATGGTGGCCCCCATGGCGAAACTAGGCATACTCACATGTGGCACCAGCGGTTGAATCCTTGGTTACTCGGGCTGGGGAGGCCTGGCAAAATTTGGCACCAGCTTTCATTTAAGCCTGTATCTTCAGCGTCCTACTGAACAGTGGACCAGAGAGACAGATAAAAAGCCAGAGTGATTTTTCCTCAACTCTTCATTTTCTTTTTTTTCCTTTCCCAATTTCCTGCTAATGGAAGAGAGTGGGGTGGGAACGAGGCACTGGCTCAAAACAGGCAGAGAAACAGAAGAGTAAAGGATGCATTTATTTGCCTCAAACCTGGGGTCCTCCTCTGAGTTCAGTGACGTGTGTGTTTGGGACTCTTTTGCAGGGGTCGTCCAGGGAGGAGCCCTGTCGAGCATTTGCACTCAGATCTTGGCTTTGGTCAATCAAGAACAAAATAAAGTCCTGTGGATTCCAGCCTGCCCGCTGTAGGAGGACGCTGTGCTGTGAATGACTGTGGCTGGTCTGCCAGTGTCAATTCCTGGCGCAGCTCCTTAGTGACTAAAAATAGAGTCTGTCTGTATATAAGCATGAAGGGGAAGGATCCATGAACGAGGACTCCAGAAGCACCCCCTCTGAGACAGAGGGCCGCAGCGAACGGGGTCCAGGCCCAGCCCAGCAGACCGTCTTCCTCTCACGTGTGTGCTTTAAGACAAAACAAAAAACACAAAAGACTTCGATAGAGAGGTTCAACACCAGCCTTTCTCTAGCCAGCTGATCAGAGATGCTGCAAAGAGACCCTTTCATATCACAAGTTTACAAGCCTTCCCTAAGTACTTGGTTGTTTATGTTTACTTGAACGGCCCATGTTGTCGGTGCCCAGCCCCTGCCCCTCTGTCCGTCCCGTGTTGCTTTGGTGTTGGTTTAGTTCCTGTTTTCAGCAGAACAACTGTGGAACCTCATTGGAGCTGCTTTGCTTTGGAAGGTTCATGTTGGTGGGACCAGAGTTCTGAAAAACTTTCTGCTCCTCGGTGTCATCTTTCCTGGAAGGACATCGCGACTGCAGATGCCTCGCCATCTGTGGTGGCAGAACCAGTGCCTTTGTGGGGCCGACTCGCCGGCGGCAGGGAAGGCAACATTGGCAGTCTTACAAACTCGTCTCTCAGACCTTCCCTCCTGCCTTCCACGCCCTCTCATTTCTTCTCCATCTGTGTTTACCATTTCAGCATTCTGTCTGGTCCGTCACAGCCTCTCGGGTTCACAATGACAACTAGCTCTGGGCAGGATGTGAAGCTGATGCATGCCTTTGGGTCCTCTTTCGGTTCTGTAAATAGTGATGGCCTTTATCGGTGCAGCGTTGGCAGGGTACTTCTTAAGCTCTGTAGAGTGGGGCAGACACATCAGCTCTTTCGGATGTGAAAAGTGTTTCAAGCTTTGAACTGAGAGTCGTGGGGGAAGCCTGATGATTAGTGTTGTCATTGTCAAAAATCTAAAAACAGAGTGGGATCTTTTAGTCCTGGCTACAGCACTCACAACATAAACAAGAAGTACTCCACGAGGACGTCTTCATTCAGGATTTGTTTGGTTTTATTTCTTTTTTGCACTTCTGATGCTGGATGTCTCTGGCTGAAGATTTGATGTGGTTCCTCCCTGAACTGTGCGTCCTGTTAGTAATAGGTACCGTACCAGGCTCCGTGTCCGTGTAACTGGGGTGGGACCTATATTTTAATACTGTTCCTAACATTTCATTTTACTAGCAAAAGAAATCTTTGATTTCATTTTATTCTTTGTAATTCTAGACACTAGATTGTAGTTTAGCTGTACTGACATTTTTTAAAAAGGGATATATTTTCTTGCACAGTTGTTCAAAAAAAGAGACACGTTTCGGTCCTCAATGCTGCCCTTTGTTTTACAGGTACAAGTTTTCTAGCTCAGACAACTAAGACAAACTGTAGGCTGTCTCGAGGTCTTGCTCCCATGCACTCTGGCTGTTGCTCTGAGCTGCAGGCGGCGGGACTATGATGGTACAGTGTGCACAGGTACTGTTCGGACAGACTGGGATTTTCTGTACTGAAACCTTACTTTGTATCAAAAGTTAAACAGACTTTAGTACAATAAATAAAGGTCAATTTCTGTAACTTGTTGTGATGAAGTTTCCTGTGTTGCACTCGTTTCCCACCTCTTCCCGCTCCCGCAGCTTTCCTTTATTCCTAAATTCAAGGTGCCTTTCCTCCCCGGCAGCGTGTAACTGGAATTGGCTGATGTGTGAGGTTCGTTCCAGCTCGGGTGATAATCAGAAGCCCCTTTGACCTGCTGCATCAGCCTGTCTCTGGCCCCGTCCTCTCCTTGCCTGTGACCGTCTGCACATCCTTCCTCCCACCCATCACTCCAGCAGAGCATGTGTGGTGGCTGCAAGCGGACGGCTGATTTGTGTAAGACTCAGATCCTGCCCTCAGATGATCACATTCAGTTCTGCAGGTTTGGTCCGGGCCGTGAAAAGCAAAGGGAACAGGACCCCGTAATGTTCTCAGGACCCCATCTGCAAGGGGCAAAGACCCCACCCAGGCCTGGGGTGAGGAGAGCCAACCTGGCAAGGGGGCTGTGTTGGGATGCCACCCAGCATTGCAGAGCTCTCCGGAGCAGCCCGCTTGGGCCCTGAAGCCTGTGTTCCAGGTGGTGGGGGAGCTGGGAAAAGTGGTCAGAGGCCAGGGCTGGCCTCATTAAATGCTCTGTGGCCTGGGTCACAGGAGAGCCCTCCTCTTCTGTTTTTTTGTTTGGAGAGGCTTGAGGGCAATGTTCCAGAAAAGCCTCTTGCTGCGGTGGTGGCCCAGCCAGTGGGGTCAGACTTGCTGTCGGTGTCTCCTGCATTCGGCCTCACCTGTGGCCACCAGAGTGGGAGAGCTGTGTGGGGCCTGTGCAGGTGACTGGGACACGGCACAGCCCTCTACCCATGTGCACCCAGCCATGGAGCCGTGCACGCCTCCCTGACAGCTCAGACTCGGCGCCGTTCTCAGAATGGGCAGCTGCTGCATCAGGTTTATCACCTACAAAGTCAATGGGGTGTGGGGTACCGCCTGTTTTAGGAACAGTTTCTTTTTAAAGGGCTCAGTTATGTTGCCCAAACCTTAAGAGTTTGCACTTGAGGTATTATGAGTAATTTGTTTTTAAACATTTCTGTGTTTTCCAAGTTTTCTGTGGGAAACTTTGTTTTATAATTACAAGGAAAAATCCAGTACACCTTTTAAAAATGGAAGGTCAGTTAAGTTGACGAGATCACAAACTTTCTGGATGCACTGAGGCCTTACAGAGCAGCCCCCCAGGATACACTGCTAAGCAGTGCTAAGAGGGGATTCGTACTTGCCTCTGAACCAGGCTGAGACCCAGTGGGGATTAGGGTGGGGGCACTGCCACTGCGTCTTTGCCTCAAGTTGGTATTTATCTCATGCAGGCTCAGATCATTCTGGAAAGGCAGAGCTGACTTTTAACTCCAGCCAGGAGGCCTTGGACAGGTTGCTGTCTCTTGGCCTCAACATCAGGGCCTCCAAAGACAGCAAAGACTAGGTAACCTGTAAGGTCCCTTCCTGCCAACATCTGTGCTGGCTTCATTCTTGGCCTTGCAGAGGCTGAGCAAAACCCCAGCTCTGGGAGCCTTGACACCCAGGACTTTGCAGGAGGCTGAAGGAGAGCTTGACACCTAACGCTTAGGAGCAGAAGCTGAAGGAGTCTGGGTTAGGAGCCAAGCACTGGCCGAAGGCCTCGGGCCTGTGCCTCTGAGACAAGGCTGAGGCTGAGCAGAGTGGATGGCCAACGGCAGGTTGGTGCTGGGAAGCTGAGCTGCCACCTGCATTCGGCTGACAGGGCAGAGGGCCACCTGGGTCACGATGCCAACCGAGGAAGCAGGGAATGGGGCACAGAGCAAGCCTAACTCACAATCGGGAAGCTCGGCTGGCATTGGAATGAAGGTCCTCACGGGGGCTAGGGCTCCAGGTTTGGGCCTTGGGCCGCTGGCCTTCCCCACGGCCCTCTTCTCCTGGTATTCCATCCAGCGTGTGGGTTTCCCCGGCCTCCTTGCTTCAGCCCATATTCTTTCATCTGCTCATACTTTCCAGAATGTAGTCTCTGGCCTCTCGATAGTTCTCCCTTCGTTTCTCTTTGCTATTTATTATAAGTTTATACATTTTTTTTCAACTGTGAAATACCTCATACATTCAGAAGAACATATATAAAGGCATGGTCCAAAGAATAATAAAATGGGTGGTGTATTGTCTTGAAGGAGCAGAACACTACCACTACCTTAGAAGCCACTATGCGCCCAACCCAGATGAATTCTCCACATTTTCCACTAAAGTAGGTCCTTACTGACTTGTGGTTTAATTTTTAAAATTTTTTAAATTTTTTGAGAGAGGGAAGGAGGGACGGAGGGAGAGGAAGGGGCAGGTGGAGGGAGAGAAACACCAATTTGTTGTTACACTTATCTGTGCATTCATTGGTTGATTCTTGCATGTGCTCTGACCGGAGATCAAACCCACGACCTTGGTGTATCGGGTCAGTGCTCTAACCAACTGAGCTACCTGACCAGGGCCTGATTTGTGGTTTAATCATTTCTTTGCTTTCCTGTTTTTACCCCCACTGGAGGTATCTTGAAACAATACAGTGTTCAGTTTTGAAAACTCTGGTCATCGAGCACAAATTTAGCTGTGTGGGGTTAGCTGTGTGGGGAAAGAATGACGTTGCCACTGTTAGATGAAGTCGGCCAGAAAAAGGAGTGTGCTCTGTGGGTCAGAGTGAACCTCAGCTTCCCTAGGAATTTACAAGAGCCCCTCTGAGAAGGTCCGTGAGCAGGGACCCGAAGGAGCCCTGGAACCCATGGCTCAGCACAGTCAGGTCAGGTGGCAGTGCTCTCCACAGAGCAAGGCCTCACTGTCCAGCAGAAGTAGGGTCAGTGGCTTGGGCTGCTGCTTTCTCTCCTCTGCTCACCTGCTAATCTGGAGAGCTCAGGCCAAGACAAGCCTAGTAGAAAAGAACGTGGGCCAAGATCCCCTTGACCTTTCTTTAGTTTTTTCTTTTTTCTTTTCAAGGAAAACTATAGGTAATTTTAATAAAAATCACTTCAAGAATATAATTTGTATGTAAAACCCAATATTATGTACCCTAAAATAATTTTTTGAATTAAATAAATTCATCTGTGAATCCTGTAACAACACGTTTATATGCACAAAATCTGAACAAAAACACAATTTTTCCTTCTGACACCGGGTGATTCAAAAGGTCACTTTGAAGAGGACTGAGTTTTTGGGTTAATTTTACTTTTAATGCCAAGCATAATTATATAGTTATTCAGAATTTGATGTTACTTATTTTTAACAAAATACTGCTGCTCTGAAATAAATTTCATTAGAATGACAGAATGTTTTTTAAAAAGACCATGAAAATGCAAGCTTCATTTTTAAAACTTTATAATCATTTAAGTTCTGATTGTACATTTACAATTCTCTACACTTAAGATTTTTTTAAGAAGCCATTTCCTACATAGACAATCTGGTGCATATTTCAGTATATTTTAGTGAAGTTTCCACTGATGTAGAAACATGGTTTACCAACAGCCAAGTTGCTGTTGTATCAAAGATAAATGACACTATGTTGAAATAAAGATAATCAACAATTTTCCTAAGTAAAAATGCTTCCAAGAAGCTAAATGCACACATTTATTCACATCTAGCAGGGTAACCAACCATAAAATCGTTATTTTCAACTTAACTGATTGACATTTTTCAAAGAACCTGTTTTCAATCCTGATCTTTATTTTTTTAAACATACTTACTGTGGGTTGCTATTTTGCAATAGGTGTCATCATGAGAATAACCAGAATTAGATAAATGTGACAAAAGGTTGGCCAAGTGTTTTTTGCTCCATCAGGCGATTCCAAATCGAGAATGGGGAGAAATGCATTGCAGATGGGGACCACGGTAATACTATTTACATTCTTGCAGTGAAAGTAGCAATGTGTCCGTTTCAAGAGAGTTTACATTTCAATTCCAATTTTTTCCCCTCAAGAGCAATTTGAATGTCTTGGACATCCAAAGCCTCATAGGCCAATAAAGCTTCTACTAGATTCTTAGGCTCTTTTGCGTGAGTCTTCAAGATATACTTTGCTCATTCATGTGAGTCCCTGGATTGCTGCTCTGAGAAGACTTTAGATCTTTCTTCTTTATATACAGAAATTAGTTGGCAATTAAAATAAAAACAGCTAGGAAAAGCGTATTTTTCTTCAGCTCATCCGTAGTTATCTTGAGAACGAGACATCAATACCTTGCTGAAGAAGAAACCTGACTATATTTGTGGAGTCATTTACTGCAAGCATGGCGGCTCTTCTTTTCATCCTGTCAACTGCGTGGATATTTATTTGCATCTCTGTTTTCTGAAAATTCCACCATCTGCTGTTTGTTTTCACTTACAGCAAGTAAAAAGTGGTGTGGGGTTGTCCTTACTTCTTGCTCCAGTATTTGCCTTGTGAGAAGGAGCTTTGCTGCTCTAGCTGTATTCTGACCAATAGCGGAGAGCAGTGATGCCATCGATGTCCTTTACATTTGGATCAGCACCATGGTCTAGCAGAGTAACTGCACTTTCCCTTCCAGGCATTGCAAGGCCTTAATCAGAGCTGTTCTTTTTTCATTGTCACAGAGGTTAAACTGGCATTGTCTGTCTGCCAGGAGAGTTACCTCAGGCTAAACATGGAGTAGTCCTCTTCATCTTGTTTTCATTATTCGTGGACCTGAGAAAGAAGATACCTACTAGGAAGGGCAGCTGGTGGCTAACTGGACTCAAATTTAAAAAACAGAGTCTAGCAGCCATTTCTACCCCGGGGGCCTCCCACGCAAACTGCCCTGCACAGAAAGGCTGGCGTTGAACTGCCTGCCTGCACTGTATTCTTGCCATCTGAGTCAGTCCTTACAAAGGAGTTCCTGAAATCCTATTTCAGACAATAGGACTGAGGCTTCCCCATCCAATCAGAGCTGCACAGCTCTATCCTCATCAGCTTCTTCACCGACCAATCAGAGCAGCTCCATTCTTACCATTCATGACAGTAAGTGTCTTTTGGACCAGTTGAACAGCAAGGATTTTGAGTCCTCATTTGCATGAGGACAGACCAATCGGGGACCAGGAGTGGGTTCTTCTGTCCATTTAAGCCAACTCCCCTGTGGCTCTGGAACTGCACTTTCCCTTTCCACCAAATCCTGAAGACTGCATCTGTCCCACTGGAGCTGACGCACTGAAGATGTCTTGCAGAAGCAGAGTGGAGCAGAGCCGTCCTGCTGGAGAGGGACCTGGCCTCAGGGCCTCTTAATACCTGTGCTGTTTCACAGACATGCTGCTCGGTAATTGCGCTGGAACACTATTGAGCTGTGCTGTCTCATGACTGAGCTGTTTGCACTGAATAAAATTTCCCTCTTCCCCGTACCCCAAATTGGGGTTTCCTGGAGGTGCTGAATTGATGACAACCACCTTTGGTTGACAGACCAATTATCTGGTGGAGTAGAATCTGCTGCACTTTCACTACATTGCCCACACTGGCAGATTTGTGGATTTTTCTAAGATCTTTGTCTCAGGTGTGGTATCTGGACTGTGAGTTAACTCTGTTACTACTCAAACCTGATGTCCCCGCTGTTCCTCCATGCCTGTGAACAGCCCATGGGCGACTCACCCTTCCTACTCCCAAAGCCCAAAATTTTCTTCAGCAGAACCTACGAGCCTCCGCGATGCCTCACCTTCCCCTCAGCTTTTCACCACCTCGTGAGCACAACACTAGTGCTGTAGATAAGCCCAACCGCCTCTCACACAATATCCAAGCGGGGCAGCTCTACGGTTTTCGCACTTCTCAGCCCAGAACAACTGTAGCCAAGCACTGACCTGTACTTAGCTAAGACTCATGAAAATAACAGATCTTGGTGCTAATAGCTTTTAACATTTGTCTTGAGTCCCTGCTTGAGTCCAAACCAGACTTGTCGCCCTCCTGGTCTCATCCTGATACCTTTACTTTCTTGAGAGTTTCCTGGGAATTTTCCTGATTCTTTTGACTCTCGTCTCCTCCTCTCTCATTGCCACTTGGGAGGAGAAAAAGTTAACCCTTGATTCGAATTCTTTCTCCATAGGAAGGTGACTGGGTTTTACCTTCTAGCATTGTTTTCTAGAAGAGTTCTGGATTCAGAAAAAAATCTATTCACCATTGTTTACCAGTTGGTATATATGGGTTGGGCGACCTGAGAGTAGATCCAGGAACCCAGACATCAGGGACTGTATCAACAACTGCCGTGGGGATTTTCCCTTCTTCTTTGTGGCGTGTCGGTTATTCATGTGTTGGGCATTCTGGACTGAGTCCCTCAATTTTTGATCTCCTGCTGGTGCCATTTTGTTGTTTTGCTCTTCTTTCATGGAGATACACTCAACTTTATCTTTCAGCCCCTTCTGTTGAGTTTTCAGCTCTGCTATCATGTCTTTGATTTCTGAGAACTCTGAATGTCCTTTTCAGTATCGCCCTTTGTTTCATGGATACGCTCTCTTATCTGAGGAAAGTACAGATTTTTTTTCTTCCCATATAATTCTAATTCCCCCAAGTTACTTTTCTTTTTTTTCTCCTCATTGTCTTGGTCTCAGTCCTGCACATTAGAGGCTTTAATTAACCTTAGGTGTTTGGCGATCCTTGCGTGTCTGCTGATGATTCATCACGAGGATTTAAAAGTCCAGAACAAATGGGTAGGAGCATAGTGTGAGCTTCTCTGTAGGGTACCTGGCTAGGCCGCCACTGGGGAATTTCAGCGATGGTCTCCTTATGTTCTTCTTCAAGAGTGAGTCCCATTCCCCGAAGGAATCCTCCTCTCCTGACTGGAAGGCATCAACCTGGTGGCATCTATGGGCCCACTGGAGAAAGAAGGCTGGGGGTCTTGGTTTCCAGCATTCAATATAGTAGCATGTAGCCACTTAATGCTTTTATTTTCAAATGGCACCAATTCTCTGACTTGTGCGTGGTATCCCCTAGTTCAGGCATCCCACCTTACACTCTTCAGGAAGAAAAGTTCCTGGCTTCTGCTGAGTTGAAGGAGATGCAATAGCTCTGGAGCGTGGAATCAAGGAATGTGTTCCTCAACAGGCCTTCCTGAATTCCATATTTAAGCCAGCCTCTCCACCCCAAGTTCTAGAAGCAATGATGCCAGTTCCTTGAATTTCCTCTGTTGGTTTAGGGTCTGGCATGCTCAGGTCTGCTAAGTAATTTGCCATAGTTCCTCTGCTTTTCAGCTTCCAAGATGACTTTGCGGTTGTTGCCTCTCTGCTCTCCCCATATTTGTGGATTTATGGACTTTTAAAATAAATCCTTTTCCTATATTTATTTTGTTTTAATGAGGTTTTAATAGAGGAGCAAAATTAAGCTTACTTATCAACCTGCTTTTTTAACCCAGTGTAAGACTTATACCTTTTCATATTCCTTTACTATTATTTTACTCCCAGTGGGGCTTGGAAGGACCTGAAATGCATCCCTCATCCCCCCTTATAGCAGCATCCTCTTCCAGCTTGTGGGTCTGTCAGACTTCAGCTAGAGAGGCAGAACCAGGAAGAACCAGTACAATGTATATGTAAATGTATACATGTGTTATCAGAAATTTGCATATGTGATTGGGGGTGCTGGCTAAGCAAGCCTGAAACCCATCAGACGTGATCAAAACAGGCAGGTGGAACTCACAGGTGTAGACCCAAGTGATCTGCGGCAGACAGGAAGGGGACAGTGAGCACAGGATGCATTTCACAGGTTGGGTGAAACTGCTGTTCACAGATGGAATTCTTTTCTTTTTCATGGAAGTTTCGGGTTTTCAAGCTTCTGCTTCTAAGCCCTTTCAACTGTCTGAAGCAGGCCCACCCAGATTATCCAAACTCAATGTCTGATTATCCACCCAGATTATCCAAACTCAGTGTCTGATTAGGGGCTTTTATTGCATCTGCAAAGTATCTCCGCAGCAACACGTAGCATAGAGCTTAATTGAATAACTGGGGACCGAAGCCTAGCCAAGTAGACACATTAAAAAAAAACAACAACACACACACACAACAAAAAACACAGTGAGTTTCCCAATAAATTAACCAGTTTCCAACAAGTGGGCATTTGGATCAAGTTTGTTGTTGTGTTTATAGACTTATTTAACTTCAGCATTATAGAAGCTTTTATGCAGAGATTATAGTTTACAGATAAGGACATCAAGGCTTTAAGCTGTTATAGTAAATTGCCTGAGTCCCCCCACCCCCCCTTTTTTTTTTTTTGGCCAAGTTATCTTTAGGATAAAAGCACACTTGGGTTTCTTTTGGAGTTGCTCTCTTTAGCTTCTCACAGATGCTACCTGCTCTGAGGAAGTCAACCATCTAAGCTACTTTATTCCTACTTGAGTCAGTTAAAGATGGGCAGAAATGTTGAGAAGAAGTGGATAAAAGCGGGACTGGCAGGGTCCTGGTGTCCACTTGCAGACTGGAAGGCTCTGCACACATTGTGGGATGTGACTGGCATCTGTCGGCTCAGGACACATCACAATGAAAAAAGGACAGAATCAAGAGTTGCTTTGAGTTCAGCAACAGTGAGTGCTAGTGCTAGTTCTCTGTGAAAATAAAAATGATAAATCTAAAGTCGTAAGACATTTTGCTGGAAATGACTGTCGCTCTATTTTGACTAACAGCTTATTGTTATTAAGGTTATCTGCTAATAATTAGAAAGAAGGTAATATATGGGTTTTTTGGGGGGCATTTTAGAAGTTTATATTATTCTTGAAGTACAGTAATATGTTTATATTTTTGTGTTTGAAATATATTAAATACTTTTGATAACACTTTATAGCTTCTAAACAATTCCCTTTTTTTCTTGAAAACCAATGTATTTTTAAAAACGACATCCTAAATAATCTTTTATTTCTATATGTTAACAGGACCTGGACTAAGCAGGTGATTTTCTAGGAGGCTGTGGCTTGAGGTCATCTTCATTTGTGGGGAATATAATTGTTTGTTTAAAACCCAAAATCTCAGAGTTGAATCTGAAAGGTGCGTGTCTGTATGCATAGCCTTGAAGATCAGAAGGCATATTTCTTATTTCAGGTCAAAGCCCAGGTAACTGACCCTTAAAAATGGAGGAACGGGACCAATCAAAATGTCTACAAATGCAGAAGAACGTGGGATGGAGCCCATTAGAACAACTTCTCTGGGTGCCTCACAGGCTGCACACTTGTCCCCCCAACAGTCCGAGGAGGAGAGCCCTGGTGCTGGGGAATGGGAAGGTATTGGCTCCTTGCCAAGTAGTGCTTCATTCGGGCTGGAGTCCATCTGTCAGTCCTGTAACAGCAGGCGTGGTTTCCTATGCTGTGTAATGGTGGATTATGTGATGCTCTCCACGCTGCAGGCATTCACAAGAGGTCAGCAAAAGTTGTCACCCAGCCACTCTGCAGAAGAAGGGAGCTCCATTTGACAGGCTCCTGCGATTGAAGCTGTGTCATTATATGCACGTGTCCCTGACACACTGTTTGGCATTGTTCTCAGATCCACAAAGAAGCTAATTATCAGTGCTGACCGTGTTTAAAGAGGTTGAGACCTTTATGGTGCCTACCACAAGCAGGAACTGAATTGGAGATCTAATAACTCACACCTCTACCCCACATAGTGATTGGGTTCGTGTGCAGCCCTCAGTTGGATCCTCATAATGGCTGTCATCACAAGATCATTTAACTCCCCAGGTTAAGAACTAGCTGAGCAAGTCAAGACATGGCTGAATATGCCCAGATGATGGCAGCCAATGCGGTTGGGGGATAACAAGACCACTATAGAGATAGGACGATTGTAGTCCCCCGGATGGCAGTGGAGATTCAGCCATTTCCTGTTGCAGCAGAAAGATTAAGAAGGCCCATAAGCAGGTACCGTCAGGTACCCTGCAGGGATTAAACTCACCCAGGATTTCTGATCTTTCCATGGTAGCCAATTGGTGGAACAAGCACACACCCACATGTACTGGGTTCAGAGCCCTGGAAAGGACACCAGGAGCTACAGTCAGGATGGCTAGACTCATCACTGCATCAGATGATGGGATCGAGCTTGTGGGCTCTGACTTGTGAAGCCACCCCCTGGGATACACTCATTGTGTCCCTGGAATAGTTGAGTTATGGCTACTGAACCAATCTATGGGAAAAATACAGAGATGAAAAGAGGCCAAAAGCCCACAGTCAGGGAGATGTGTGCCCCCTTGTCCTGAGCCCACCCAGCTGTGGGAAGTGCTGGGGTTTTAAAAGGCTTCTTGGATCGTTTGTTGTGGTTTCACCACTGCAGACCTCAGGTGACTCCCTAGGACAAGGTGGAGGCCTGCCTTCTCTGTCGCATGAGGCAGGAAAAGCACCAGTGACAGGGTGGGGGTGGGCGGCTGAAGGATTTTAGGTTTTCAGTGGGTGGGGCTGAAAGTGCCTCCTTGGCTTGGAAGACGTCTCTCTGGAAGGATTTGATGACCAGCTCTTCCTGGAGTATTCCTTTTTTCTGCTTAGACAAATGTATACACTGACGTATCTCATCTCAGTCTCATTCCACCCCTCATCCCAGGAAGAGAACATGTTTTTATCAGTTTGTTCCTACTGCTTCTTGATGCAGATACCAGCTAAGTTGAATCTGAATGCCCCCATTTCTCACCCCAGACGAGCATGCACAGTGCTCTGTATCTTTTTTTTGCATAACCCAAAATACTCATGTAGCCTTTTGCTTCATACTGCACTTACTACTGGAGTGGCAAATGGAGCTGAGATAGTGGAGACCAAAAATGCAGACCCCCCAGGTGAATAGCCTAGTGGCAGGACAGCACAAGCCTGGATCTACCAATGGGGCCCTTTAAACACATCTCTGATTTTTAGTTACCATTTCTATAAATAAGGCTGTTACTTCCTTACAACCAATTAGATAATGTCTTTGAAAGATGAGGAACAATGTAATTGGAAAGGAAAAATGATTAAAGTAAAAAAAAAAAAAAATAGATGAGGAACAAGCAGGAACTGCAGCTGGAGAGCCAAACATCTCTGTCACTGTCAACAATAGAAAATGTGCCCCGCACAACACACTGCTCTCTGTCTAATTTAGGTTTTTTGCGAGTATATCTGGGAGAGCCATCTCTCTGTACCCATCTGCCAGGGAGCCTGAGAAAGCAAATTTGGGTGTGTAGTTTGGGAGGCAGGGCTCCTAATGTGGGGAAATTCCCAAATGGAAGGATATTCGGAAGATTCTGGGCGGCTCAGACCTAACAAATGTGCGTCATGAATCTGAAAGCTTTCAGTAAGATAACGGTGCCTTCGTAACATGTACTATGCAGCCATTGTGTAAAGCTGTTTCGGAGAATGTTTAGTAGCCTGGAAAAATGCTCAGAATATGTAATATGGAAAGATATACAAAACCACCCATTGAGGGTGGTCTCAATTTTTAAAAGGGTGCATAGGGAAAAGCATTGGAACACACTTATCTATTTGGGTCCCCTGAGAAGCAGATGCCAACATGGGATTACACATACAAGGGACTTATTGGGGCAAATGCCTGTGAAGAACAAAGGGGACAGGCCGGGCAAGCAGAAAAGCCTTCAAGCTGGAGTCAGATCTGACTCCTGCGAAGGGAAAGCAGGAAGTCAGGGCTGAGGAGGAAGAGCCTCAAAACGCAGTGCAATTCTGAGAAAATTTCAACCAGGCCAAAGGTTCCGAGCAAAAGCTGCCCTTTACAGTAGTGCCACGTTGTCAGGAAGGGGCTGGCACTACCTCTGCTGTGCTCAGTCGCTGTCCGGGAGCAGCCCCGGGCATGAGTGGCCTCAGGGCCCAGGGGCAGGAGCTGAAAGCCGTCAGGCTGTGGGGAGCTCTGTACCTGCAGCATGTTCTCTTGAAGGACATTGAGTGGCGCATCTTTCTGGCCACATGACCTGTTGATAAAATCAGGGTGACTTTCAAGCTGCGTCTTTACCCACAAGAAATATTGTATAGCAAACAACGGTTATTAGAACTTCCCAAGTAACCTATTTGCTGCTCTTTTGGAATCCATATTGCTGAGAAGTATCACGCATGTACACAAGGTACGTAAATTACAAATATATGAATGACAATCGTACATCGAGCATCCACGTAACCAACGCTCGTGTGCCCGGCACTGCCAGCCCCTGTCCCCGAAGCCCCGCGCAGTCCCCTTTCACAGGCCCACGGAAGCCCCGAGGAGGGACCCTCTAGGCTGACTTTAGAGCAGTTGCTCTGTGCTCTTCTTAAATGTTTTACCAACTGTGCTCGCTCTCTCCCTCCAAATATCACTTTAAAAAATTCAGTTTGGCCCTGGCTGCTGTGGCTCAGTGGATCAAGTGCTGGCCTGAGAACTGCAGGGTTGCCGGTTCAAACCCCAATCAGGGCACATGCCTGAGCTGCTGACTGGGTCCCTGGTGGGGGGTGTGCAGGAGGCAACCACACATTGATGTTTCTCTTCCTCCCTTTCTTCCCCCTTCCCCTCTCTCTAAAAATAAATAAATAAAATCTTTTAAAAAAAATTCAGTTTGTGGCTTGGTTATCCTGAAAATTTACCTTAAAAAAAGGACTAAGAGCTTGCCGAAAATGGTAAAGGTGGTTTATACCATACTATAGTTTGAGTTCTAAATTTTGGTGCTTTGGAAGAGTGAGGGGCCAGTTATCTGGAAAACCAGCCCATGGCTTTCATGTCATTTTTATGACTCTCATTTTCATTAACTCAGGTTTTACACCCTCACATCATATCGGCTGAGGGTTTCTTCTTCTATCAGACATATATATTCTACAGTCCCTGAATGTAGTTCTGTGGATTATAAAGATCCATGGTAACTCAGGGGCCTTTTAGAGTACGCTAAAGATCCTAACATGTCACACAACAAAAATTAGAGATTCTCTGTTCCCAGCCTTACAAACTAGGAATAAGAAAACAGACTTACAGGGAGAAAGTGACTCGCCCTAGGTCTCAGAGCCCTGTGCTTAGGGGGCTGTGGTCTCCCTGTCTCCCTGACCATGTGCCTGTGGGCTTCTGAAGACAGGGATCAGCGCCCCGCCCCCCTCCCCAGCCCGCGTCAGCATTTTTGCCCCCAGACAAAAAGAAGTGTAAAAGATGTGGCATCCTCGGTAAGGGTGAGTGAGTCTCTGGTTTCCACATACAGAATCAGAGATCCTCAAATTAGTTTTCCGTTACCACCGCAAATGAGCAACTAGAGGGCGTAGGTGCAAAACTAGGGTGTCCGGAGGAAGCAGTAACAATAGTAATGATGACAATTATATGGTCCCTACTGTGTGCCAGGTACTTCCCTGAGTATTTCATAGGTATTTAACTTGCAGTCTTATTTGGTAGGTATTGTTCTCCCCATTTACAGATGGGGAAGGTGGGGCGCTGAGAAGTTGATAAACTTGCTTAAGGTCATGCAGCGAACCAGTGACAATGCCAGAGTCTGTGCTCATAACTCCTTTCCTGCCAGGCATGCTGGGGATGCTGGGAAGGGAGCCATCCTCAGCTCAGACCTGGGAGCCTGGGCCAGGCCTGGCAGGAGGACCGGTGTCTGGAAAAGAGGGGGGGTGGTGCTGCTCTAGCAAAGGACATAGCTTTGCCAAGGGAAGTGGGAGCCAGAGGAAAGGGGGACCTCGCAGAATCTGGAGCCTCTCCTTGAACTCAGCCGCAGTCCTGCTGAGGACCATGGGCTCTGAAGTCACGATTAGCCGTGGGATGTCCTCAGGGCAGGGGCGGCTTCCTTTCCAGCCTCCGTATGCCCTGCCCCGAGGGCATGTGAGCCCTCAGGGCAGCTTCTGTGCTGGTTGGCTAATGACATGGCTGGGGGCCTGAGAGAGCCCGCCTTGCCCGCGTTGCTTCCAACAGGGAGGCAGGATTGGCATCAGCCATCAGGAAGGGCCAGAGAGGGGCATGGGACCCTTTACTACATTGCAACCCCATGCACGAATTATGGCCCAAATTGCAGACAGAGAGAGGCATCTGTTCAGTTAGCCCTTAAAATGTCATCTTACAAGAGGCCCTCTGGTTTGGGAACTCGCAAAACATGGCGCCCTCCTCCCTTTACCCCGGCAGCCCTGCCTCCCAGAGGAAGGTAGGAGGTGGATACGATCCATTTTTAGAGTGAATGTCATTGACCGAGAGAGAGGTAAGCTCCTTAAAAAAATCCTTTTAAGGATTTATTTTCAAGAATGCTTTTTTAAGAAGTTAACTAGAAGGGACTGCTAGAAATAGACATATAGTTGGTTGCCTGGTGGAATAGATGTATTTTTCAAATATTTTATCAACAAAGCTGCAATTTTCAAGTGTTCTGCTACTTCTGTGTGTAGGTGGGGGCTCAGATCAGGATCCTTTCTTGGGGGAAAAAATCTCCCAAGAAGCCCCTCTCAACTGTGTCCATGTGAGATGAGTGGGCAGCCTTGACTGCATGGTGGTAAAGGTTTCAGGCAAAGCTCCAAACTCCCGGGGATGGGGCAGCTCCAGTGTGCATCCCTGCAAGGAGGCGAGTTCCCTTGGATTTGTTCTTGGCTGTAGGCCTTTGCAGCTAAGGGCCACCACAAAGGAAGGGTGTCCAGGAGATGTTGTCATGGCCCCACAGCTAAGCCCTCACTCAGGACAAGACAGATATCGCTGTGTCTTTAGTGGGGATCTGAACCATCAAGAACACCATCCTATTTGTGCACAAGAGTGTGTCTCACTGTTCGGGTCAGTGGTCAGCAGCAACACTGTCTAGAAGCAGCAGAAGCGACAGCAGCGGAAAAACTGCAAAACTGTGAGTGGTTCCTGACTCACCCCCAGGAGGCCAGTGGACACAGGCAGCGCAACCTTGGGGTGAAGTGTAAAGTGGAATAGGAGAGATCCTGGGGCACTCTACCTATCTGGAAAGCATAAGGTCAGGAAGGAATAGGTCTACAAGAAAGTGAGAATGCTACACAATGTGCTATAAGCCTGAGCTCACAGGGTAGGCCATGTACCCACCCAGCGGCAGCATATAAGTAGATTCGCTGAGTCCCTGCAGCTGTCCTCAGTAGGCTTTGCACAGTTCAGCCTTGCAGACGCCCTAAGGATGAATCCTAAGACGTTTTAGGGGGACATGGTGCCTGGCTTTAGATATCTGAAGGACCATCAGAACCGGGCCCCAGGAGAGAAATTTCTGGAGGGAGATGTCAGTTTCTCAGCCACCACATCTGCTCCACCGGTGCAGTGAGGCACTGAGACCCCAGGTGGGGCGATGGCTGGCCTGTGAGTTGGCGGGTCACATGCCACCTCCCTCACTCCAGCCTCATTCCTGGCTGGGTTTCCAGGTGGCTCGGCTCCCCACCTACACACAGGATTCACAGAAGATCCCTGGACCCCTTTCCCAGGTTTTCCTCTGTGGCTCCTTTCAGGTGGGCATCCCCTCACCCTGGATGTGGGGCCCTTCCCCCTGCTCTCTGGGCTCCCCAGTTCCTAGGGTGGCACTGCTTCTGTCAAAGGGAACCCAGGATAAGGCAGAGTTCAAGTTCTCCTCTGCAGTGACACTTGGGATTGTATGTTTGGGTTCCCGAAGATGAACCCCGCTGGGAGGAGCCTGCAAATTCAGCCTAGGGTTGCCAGTTAATGCCTGCTTCTAAAAAATGACCACTAAAATGACTTCTTAATGGGACCACTCAGAGGAAGGAGCAAAAGCAGCAAAAGGGATGGTTGGTGCATCTCCTCCACTCAAGGCTGCCTTCTTGAGAGACTCAAAGAATAACTGCTGTCCTGGCTTCCTTCCTGTCTGAACATACCTGTACTGGTATGAAATTAGTGGGAATTCTGACCTAGCTTAGAGTATGTATGCAGAGTAAACCATTTGAGGTTTTTTTCTAGTATGAACCATTAAAATATTGCTGAGTACAGAAATCCCTTCCAGATGCCAGAATGTATTCTTTTCTCAAGCCAAGGGAACCAGTGTTAGAAGGATTCTGCCTCTGAATCACTGTGACCTTGACAGAGTCACCCAAGTTCTTGGAGGCTCAGTTTTTCTATCTGTAAAGATAGGGTTTGATGGAGGGGAACATAGAAGACTGCCCCTTGGTGAGCAGTCAGCCTAAGGCGCCCTTGGTCACATGGAATTTGGGGAGGAGCCCATGACCAAGCTGATGCAGCTTGCAAACCAGGTCAGGGGCTGCTCGTCCTTTGGATGAAATGGCTGTCACCCGATGTGATGGTTGGTCACGTCTCTTGGCCTGGACTAGGATGGGTTGAACTGGGGTCACAGGGAAGGTTGCTCAGAAGTTGAGCTGGGCCTCCAAGTGCAGTCTGACCAAGCAGAATAGGGTCTGTTGCCAGTCTCCCCAAACTTGGCTCCAGAACATTAGAGCAGGGCCCCTACTCCACCCCTTCCTGCTTCAAGGCCTTATGCAGTGGGCAACACTTCCTTCTGTTAACAGGAGAAACCTGGGTCTTCTTGCGAACACAGTGAGGAATTACAGATCAGCAAGCCTGTTAGCATGCAGGCAAAGTTCATTAATGCTAAGTTCCAATGGGAGAGCAAATGCAAGGGTGGCAAGGGCAGGGTGGCAAGAGCCCGGGTGACCAGCACCTGGGTGGCCAGAGGCTCACTGACCAGGGGCCCCCTGTATGGCAAAAGGGCCAGGAGAGCCGAGAGAGA
>PVJD01016564.1:0-20558 GCA_004026545.1 Mormoops blainvillei
CTGGACAATGAGAGTGAAGCCATGGTGCAAGAGGCCTTGAGTAAGGTTTGTTGAAAGTCTGTGTGTATTTTACATGTGGAAATGTTTGTGCTGCTTTAGGAAAGGCTGCTTGTTGAGAGGGGAGCGAGAGAGACAGAGATGGGCAGAGAGAAAGATGCTACATGGGTCAGCGTATCCAGTCTGGCTGTTTAGAAAACATTGGCTGACTACAATGTTCCTCACAGTTGAACAGAAGACACTTAGGATTTGCTTCCCAAAGTTGCACATACAAAATTTAAAACCTGGTTAAATCTAACTTAACACATGTGAGTTTTAAATTTCCTTTCTTTTTGGTTTTTAGCTGTTGATTAATAGCTGCAAATGGAATAGCAATGTGAGAAAATGTACTGACCATTTCTAAAGCCTATTTAAGGATTTTCCCAGGGACCAAGGCTCTGACTTACTAGCAGATTCTGAGATGATCCAAAGGTCAAGGTCAGCTCTGTCTTACAGTCTCACTGTACATTGTTACAGATGCAGCAAGGGCGTACAATCATTTCAGTCGCTCATCGCCTGTCCACAGTTAGAGCTGCCGATGTCATTATTGGTTTTGAACATGGTACGGCTGTGGAAAAAGGCACACATGAAGAGCTGTTGGAAAGAAAGGGAGTTTACTTCACCCTGGTGACTTTGCAAAGTAAAGAAGATCAAACCCCTAATGAAGATGACATGAAGGGCAAGTGTCTTTTTCATTATGCTTATACATTATATTAAATGTTAACATATATAATGCTTTGTGTGTTTCTATGTACTTTAACATAAACTGTCTTATTTGTTCTCCCCAAGGTCCTTGGAGACATTATATAAGTGGTAAAGGAAAGAATAGGAGCTCAGGAGGTTCAGTGACTTCATAAAATTGTAGAGCTAAAACCCAGGTCTCCTGTGGAAAAGCTTTCAACTCCATCCCCCGCCTTCCTCTAAACTTTGCAAATAAGGGAGGCTTCCTATAGTGTCCCGCACACAGTAAGAGCACTGTTCTTGTTGGTCGAGTGAACTAATCAACGACTAAAATATTTTGTGCTTACAATTACCAACGTAAACAGATTATTTCAGGCGCTAGTGCACGTTCACATTTTCCATCTGAATTTTTAGATTTGGTGGTTTATCCCAACCTGTATCAGTCAACCACTACACACTTTCTATACCATATCACACATCAATTTTTGAACTCCACTGAGCATGACTCTATAGTCCATAACTGCATATAACTGTGTACATTTAACATGTACTATTCATTCTGAATGATTTTTTTTTAATGTGGTAAGTCTATCATTTTTTTCCTACTTCCAGTGGGTTTCCCTTAAGTTTTTTATGATTTGTGCTATAAGATATCGATTTCTGTGGTGACAACACATAGTTCATTTGTGTACACACATACCACACACACACAGTTCAAAAGATTCAATGTTGCTGAGTATTTTGAAATATTTTTGTTTTAGAATGTGCTAGGAAAGTGCTACTTATTGTAATAAAGTTAATAGAATGTTTTAGTATCAGACCTAGTAATGACATGCTGGGCAAGCATAGTAAATAATTTTATTTTGACATGGTTCTGCTTACGGCATGCACTAAGGAATCCCTCATGCTGTGTTAACAGGAAAAGATGACACCAAAGATGCTTTGCTTGAGAGCAAATCAACCTTTAATGGAGGAAGCTACCGGGATAGTTTAAGGTAAGTGGAAGCCATGGGACAGATTTTAAGGTTTTCTAATATTCTTGGAACCTTCTGCAGCAATGATCCTTAGGCGGTATGTCAGGTACTACCAGGAGAGCCCTGAGTGTAGCCCCAGATCTTGTGTAATAACAACACAACATGCAAATGAACCTTTGGTTGCTATATTGACATTTCCATTTCTAATTCATGGGAATATTTAGTTAGCTTCTCATGGGTTAGGGTCATGAGAGAAATGCTCTACAGTTAAAATGTTATTTATTGACTTTATAAAGGGGATTTTTTAAAACAAAAATCTGTGTTTAGTCTCTTCCCCCAAAGCTAACTGTGATATGAATTATCATCTCACATGGAGGCCAAATTCATTTCTTTAGCTCTACCCTTTAACCTACTGAATTGCAACTGAATTCAAATATTTCGTCTTCTAGAGTAACCCATCTGAAGCTTTATCATGCTTTAATTTGATGAAATAAAAAATGTATTTTCTAATGTTTAGAGAGGATTTTCCCAAACCCCAGCTGTTTCTTTTAAAAAAATTTTAACTATTTATTTTTCTATGCATGACTATATGGGTATTTACTCTGCAAACCTTTTTTTTGGGGGGGGAAGTATGTTTATTAGCAAGACTGTAAATTTTAGTCTTTCATCCTGGTTTAAAAGTTTTAATAAAATAGCTCTTTTAATATTAAAAGACTTTGAATTAAGAAGAATTCAGCTCAGGATATTGTCTATATTCATGAAAATGTCATTAAAGATTTTTTTCTTAAGCTAGAACACTGCAGTAGGCGATGCGTTTCTCTACCATTTTCTTAGCATTGCTAGATCATTAAATTCAAGGCAGTGCTCTGAGCAAAAGCTCAGTTATAGGACCTACTCATTCAAGATAGCTAGCTAATCATTTATTGAAAAATGGTTAAAGAGCTTAAAACAAAACATCCAAGTAACAACTTCAAGTAGTTCAAACACAGATTTATTTATTTCTAATATTCAAAGGGTAGTTCAATAAGTTTATGCTTAGAGTTTTGTATTTCTCCTTTTCAGAACAAAACTATAGAGACAAATTTCATAAAATGCTATTTTTATTGAATTTATTGTATTTGGAAAATAAAATGATAACTTCAAGTTACTCTATGAAGTAAAAGCTATAAAAATATAAAAACTATTTGGCAATTTTTATAGACATCTGGCATTATGTTTTAATCATACTTTTCTGATTAGAAGAAAAAATTAAATTATAAGGGCCATTAGAATCATAACCTGAAGGTAAACTAAGTCTTAAACACAGAAAATAACTAGACATCTCTTTTGATCAATAGGTTAAAGGTTGCAAGGAGGAGATATATCTCACATCAACAAGAAAATGGATATTTTCTTAACTTTCCAAATAAACGAAATTTCACCTGTTCTAAGTAGTTTACTTACAGCTTATTATTAGAACCAAATAAACATTTTAATATATACAAACATTTCCTATTTGACCATTTGTTCTCACAAATTCTACATTTTGGTGACTAAGATTGCAGAGATGCAATCAATACACTGAAGGTAGCTATTAACCTCGGGCAGAGAAAGATTAGTAAATTTGGGAGAGAAGGATGGTTAAAAATACCTCATTGTGTATGCTGACAGATTTTTCTTTTCTTTCTTTTTTTTCTCTTTTTTTTTGCTAAAAGATGACTAAGTGAATGTTAATTTGTATCTTATTTCCTTGCCTATTGTCTTTCTGAAGGCTATGTCTCTCTTTAGTCATATATTTTAGGTTCAGGAAAAATTTAATGGATAATAGTAATTAATTTCCTCAATAATAATATTGAGAGAGCAAGCATCTATTCTCTGAATTCGCTGTTTTTATTTGCAGTGGGAAGTGGTAACGCAGCTTCTGAGAAAGGGAGTGGCAGGTGTAGGTTTCTGGAAACAGGTGAGAGAGAATTATAATTCTGCTGTTAATGGTAGATCAGAAGGGGAACTGGATGGCAGGCAAAGTGCCTGATAAGCTGTCTCATTGGGACAGCCTATGATAGACACGTGGAAGGATTTGGGCAATAGGGAGAGAGACTTAAGAAATGTAAGATTGAAGAGTATAAATCTGAAGAGACAAGGATAGAGATCTTCCCATGCTCAGAACTGGGAGGGAGTCAATTGTATTTTGACACCTTCCTCCACATACTCTACAATGGGTTCTAATGCTTTCAGTTTTATTTTAGCCCCATGACCTGAAGGCTCAGCCTTATCATGCACCCTGCCTTCTCCATAGAATGTTTTAGCATCAGACCTAGTGATGATATGCTGGGCAAGCATATCCTGTCTGTTCCTTACACCTTCTGGAGAAGACAGCTCCTCCTTAGTTACCTAACCCAAAGGAATGACTCTATTGCTATAGAGCTTCAGGTCAGGTAGGAGGGAAATGTGGTGTCCCAGAAGAAGGTAGTTTGGTAGCAGGAAGTAGGGGTGTGGAGTGGTTTCATGTCTGTTCATAATGAGGTTTGGCAAGAGTTTGAATATGCAAGAGTGAGGAAGAGGGAGGACTTGAGATAAATACACCTTATTGAACCTGGGTGACTAAGAGAATGGTGGTACCATTAAGAACATGGTAACAAATTAGAGTAATTAGGTTGATGAGTTATTGTCTTCTCAAGAAGGCTAGATGACATATATAATAGGTACCACCATGATATTTGTTTTAGTCTAATTTCACCTGGATACGAATGATAGAGACTTGTAATTGCACTAAGTAGTTGACTAGGTCTCTTTATCTCTAAAATCTCCATTTTTGCACCATATTAGTTCCAGTTAAATGCTTTGATAAGGAAGCTTCCCTCCTCTCAAGTCTTCAGCATTGCCTTTATCATTGAAAACTCTGTTTGCAAATAAATGAAAACCTAAACCAACCTGGTTTAACCTTTAAATGGGGTGAATCAGTTGACATAACTAAATAGTCCTTGGAGGACGCTTCGGCTTCAGGCAAGGCTGGGGCTTCAAAGACTTGTCCAAGTCTCTCTCCACTTCTTAGTTCTACTATTTCTTTTTCACCATTGGCTTTATTTTTCAGGAAGTTTCTTTCCGTAAGAGTTGATGTAATTACCAGCAGCTCCCAATGCTACATATTTTCAAATTCAACCTAGAGGAGAGTAGCAGCCTCCTTGCCAGAAATCTCAGGAAAACAAAACAAAACAAAACAAAACAACCTGAACCAATTATTGCCTGTATCTGTCCTGTACTAAGTATATAAATGAGTATTCCTATTCTCTCCTCTCTTCGTGCTTCCGTTTACACCGTTCCCTCACCCAGAAATGCTTTTCCTTCTAGTCTTCAAAAACCCAAATCCTTCATCAGTCACCGCTTTCAAGAAGCCTTTCATGGTAATACCTGCCGTACATTTCTATTTCCTTTAAATTTCCATACTCTTTATTCAAACCTGCTTTATAGCACTTAGCACATTCCTCCTTATACCAGGACTGGGTGTCCATGTGTTGTTCTTCTATAAGATTTAAGCTCCTTGAAGGAGAAGCCTGTGATTGACCTGACCCCATGGCACCTGGAACTGGTTGGCATGTTTTAGTTGCCCAATAAATCTCTGTTAAATGAATGAACACATCAAGGTACATTATATTTCAATAAGATATTTGTTGATAAAATGTATCCTTAGGGGTGATATAGAGCATGAAGAAACTCTCACCAGTGTTTCTATTTTCTCCTACTAGTTCATTTGTATCCAGGTGGCATTATTTTAAAGTAAACACATGGTGGGGGTAGGGGAGAGAGAGAGAAAGATCAAAACTGTAACTCACAACCAGAAGGGAAATAAAGGCAACAGACTATTGCTATTATAGCAATTAGCAACTACAGGGGTTTGGAATGGATTTGAGTCTTATTCCTTTTTCTGATAAACTAGTAGGACAACTTTACCTTCTTCTCCTTCCTCCTGGATCAAGGTTTAGCTTGGGGCTCAGAGCAACCCCACTGATTAATTTTGCCCTAAAAATAGCTCTGTTGAGTCTAACCAGGAAGCTGTTTTATTTGGTTACAGTGTGACCTGGCAAACATTTCTGTATTTGACACATGTTGTAAACTGGATACCAGTTGAGACCTGTTCCAACCTGCCCACAGTCTTCAAACTCTTTCATCTTTTTATTTACAGAGCTTCCATCCGGCAACGCTCCAAGTCTCAGCTTTCTTACTTGGTACACGAGCCTCCATTAGCTCTTATAGATCATAAATCTAATTATGAGGAAGACATAAAGGTCAGTAGCCAACCACTCATGGGGGAATGGTCTCTCCCGGGGACTGTCGTATGCCCTTTAAACCTAGAATATGAGTTTTCAAAGCCTATGTCTAGTAATATTTCATTAAGTCAAACTAAATGGAAGAACATATTAGGACCCAAAGAAAACTCTAAATTTTACACAGTCGTTTTAAAAAACAGAGATTAATTAATTACTTTTAAGAATACATGGTAACTAAAACTGGACTATTCAGGGTTAATTAATAGTCCTTAAATAGACCATTCTAATAAACACAGGCAAATTACATGTACATAGCAGATTATTTGATTATGTAGATACCCTTTAAACAGTCCTTAAGATTACCTGAAAACTTTTTAAATCAAATTTTAAAATGTTTCTTGAATTGTAATAACTTGGGCAAAAGTGTTTGATCAACAAAGATATTTGATAAGGCTAGCTTTATCCAAGTAAAGGGTCATATTTTTTTAAATTGATGAATAATTAACATATAACATGCCATTAGTTTCAGATGTATGTCATAGTGATTTGATATTTACATACCTTACAAAATGACCCCTGTAATAAGTCTAGTTACCATCTGAGGTAACTAATTCATACTATTAATTTTAACATAATTCAAAACAACACAAACATGAAAGAGATAGGAGAGGAATCAAGACATACAACAATATAAAACTTTCTTCATCGGGGTGCATGCATGTACCCAAAGCCGTGGGCACTAACTTTCACATAAAGTGACCATCCTTCACCCTAAAGCCTTTCTTAATCATTGCACTTTATTCTTTAACCCTGACACTCTCACTTTAGATCTCCCATTACTCTTCACTTGACTCTTTTCATGGTGATTTTATTATTGAACTTTATTTGGGGTCATGTTATCTTATCCTCTTACTAAATTATAAGCTTTTTAAAATTAGGGACTATATATTATTTGTGTTTGTATCAACTTGGGCACCTTACCCAGTGCCCTGCATCTAGTAGGACGTTAGAAGATTTTAAAACTAGTATAAAAATTGAATTTCTACAATAAAATTCAGTGTAAGCACAATATTTATCAAAGGAAATAAGTCAGAGAATATTTTAATTACAAGCACATCTATTATACGTGATGTAATTTCAAATTTCCTTTAAATATTGCAATGTCAGAATTCATTTAGGAAGTAATTGCAAGCGTTGGTTCACAATGACAAATTTGGAAGAAAGTACAGAACCACTTATGATCTTATGGCTGAGAAGGATTCTTAAGATTCTCTTTTGGTTTCAGTGCATTAATAATGAATAAATGGAGGTCCTGCTACCGAATAGAGTTGTGTTAAGCAAATTTCATAGGTGAATACGTTTCCTCCGGAGCAGCAAGGGGAGTCCCGGTGAGAGAAAAAGTTTAGCAAGCATGGCTGCTTACTGCATTTGGCAGTGAGGACTCGAGCCCTCTTCTAGGTCTGCAACAGGAGCTGTTATTTCCTTGACACTCATAGTGCTACCGCTGACAGCTACACGGCACGTTGGGTAAGGAGTGTAATAGAGCTTCAAGGGAGAAAGAACCAAGCACGACATTGAAATTTCAAACAGAGCAGCACCAATCACATTCAATTTGTGCACTTTTATGTTTTGTTTTCCTCGGGGCAAACATTGGACAATATAAGCAAGAGAATTAGGAAGAAGAAAAAGAAAATCTGATTTTGTTGTTGCTGTTGTTGAAACCGGTAGACGGCCCGGCACAGCTGCAGAGAACAATCAGATTCCCTGGAGTTCGGATTGCTGTGGCGTCCGTCTAATGCAGAGAAAACTCCAAAGGGAGTCATTTCGATAAAAGGAAGCGAATCAAAAACAGAGCTTCGTGTTAGAGATATAAAAGTGCTCCATATAATAGTCTACTCATTAGCATTGTAAATTAGAATGGAACAATTAAACTCAATTAAATGTAAACCAGCATAATTTTTAAAAGAACTACTTTATATTCTCTCTCTAGTTAAGGGAGAAAAAAGAAGGAGGAAGAAAATGACAGGGAAACCAATGTGATTTTGCTAAAGTTCCAAGAGAAAAAGACCTGATGCGCCTATTAATGCTGCTTCCTTGTATGATAATCACATTAAAGTCTTTTAGATTAAAAAATATCAAGTATTTTTATGAAGGAAACAGTGGGGTTACGGTTAATAAATTTTAATTTATGGAATTTCTAATCCTAGTAAATTTTAAAGTATTTTAAATATTTAGGCTATTCTAATCTCAAGTAAATTTTAAAGTATTTTGATAGTTAACTAAATTCTGCAAGCTCAAGCACTGGTGAAATTTTTCCTTTTTAGAAGCCCTAACCTTACCTTCTGTTAATGGGGAAATGTTCTATCTTATGTGGCAATGCAAAAGGTTTAATTACATAAAGAAGTTACTCCACCTTGTGGTGTCTTCGAGTCTTGCCTCTGAAAACTTAGAAGACGGTTTGGTGTCTGTAGTTAGCTGGACCCAGAGCAGAGACTACGGCCCGTTTCTCCTCACTCTCCGAGCTTCACTTTGGGCTCCCAGCAGGGCGTCCGATCTTAGTGGTGAGGCCAGTAAAATTCAGTTTAGGATTAGGGGAAACCTGCAGGATAGAGGTTTCAGTCTCTGATACCTAGGCATCTCCTTCAGGGAAAGTGGAAGGCAAGGTAGAATGCAGGGGTGGGCAAAGGTAGGTAATAATAATAATAAATAGTACAATAATTAATAAATAAATAATAACGCAAGAATAAACTCTGTGTTTCACATCCTCACAACGGTAAGTCTACTTCTGCCCATCCCTGTGTATATGAAATCAAGTCAAGCTTGTGGGGGAGGAAAAGTCCATCCCTACTCCTCTTGGCTCTTTGGGCTTTGCTGACGAATTAAATTGACATATGGGGTCTCCTTAAGAACATGAGGCCTAAAGCCAACCAGGCAATTGAGGCTTATGTGTCCTCCAGAGCTAGGGAAGTAGGAAGAGGTCTAGGACTTCAAAGGGCAGGAAAACAATTCACAGGGAGATAGGAAAAGCAAATGCTTGCCAGGCGGTGCACGGACAAAGGGACACAGGGAGAATTTTGAATATGCAGGTTTCACTAAATTCCCCTCAGTCTACCACACCTAGCTCACATTCTTTGTAGTGATCTCTGGTGATAGCTCCCCTCCTGGAACAGGCCCTTTAATGAAATTCTTTTTTAAAATATTTTAATAGTTTATTTTATTACATTTTTTCCATTACCATTTATTCCCTTATATGCTCTTCCACCTCCCCCCGTCCCCCTCCCCCCTGCAATCACCACACTGTGGTCCATGCCCGTGAGTTATTTTTCTTTTTTGCTCCCACCCCCTCCCCATTCTCCTCTGCCCAGAGTTGTCAGTCTGCTCTCTATCCATAAACCTGTCTCTATTTTGCCTGTTAGTTCGGTTTGTTCATTAGATTCCACATATGAGTGAAATCATATGGTATTTGTCTTTCTCTGACTGGCTAATTTCACTTAGCAGAATGCTCTCCAGGTCTCCATCCATGCTATTGCAAAGGGTAAAGTTTTCTTCTTTTTTACTGCTGAGTAGTGTTCCATTGTGTAAATATCCTGTAGTTGTTTTATCCACTCATCTACCGATGGACACTTGGGCTGCTAATCATCAGAGAAATGCAAATTAAAACCACAGTGAGATATCACCTCGCACCTCTCAGAATGGCTGCTATTGATAAATCAACAAACAGCAAATGCTGGTAAGGATGTGGAGAAAGGGGAACCCTTTTGCACTGCTGGTGGGAACACACATTGGTGCAGCCACTGTGGAACGCAGTATGGAGATACCTCAAAAAATTAAAAATGGAACTGCCTTATGAGCCAGCGATTCCACTTCTGGGAATTTATCTGAAGAAACCCGAAACACTAAACTGAAAGAATATATGCACCCCTATGTTCATTGCAGCATTATTTAAATTCTTTTAGGCAGTTAAAGAGGAGGTAGAAAGCTGTTCCTGAATCTTTTGTTTCTTAAAAGTAATCAGCCTCCAATAATCCTCATGCCAAAGAGACATATTTTGGGGTTGTGAAATCCTGTTCCCCTAAAGTTTTAAATATTAGAAACCCATAGCTTCATCATAGCTAGCTTATAGGATAGGGTTTAGGCATTTGGTTAAAAGGTATGAGAGAGACGACCCATATAATCAACTATCAGTATTTATTCATTTGAAGAATCTCTGCTTCTCATAGTTATCATTTATTATCATCGAATCTTAAAGTCATTATTGAGGCAGGAGACCTATAAATTGGCATGCAAATCTATAAATTGACATGCAGAAATCACTACATCAAAAGGTAGAAAGAAGGACATACAATTTAAGTGAGAAGTTATATTTTCATCTAACCTATACAAGGAGATGGAAGGAGGGAGACTGGGAAAAACCCAGTGTCTAGCATTTCACCATCAACATAGCAGGTAAGCAACCAGTATTTTTTTAAATAAATGTTTCGTTGCATACATGTACCATGGGCATAAAAGCTTCCTTCGGTCCTTCATCTGAGAAACATCAATTGCACATCTGTTATGTGCCAGATACTGTGTTAGGGATGCAAGGATAGATGAGGGCCACTCTCCTTCTCCATGCGCTGGAGTTGCTGGCAGGATATTTCTTTTCCTATGATAAACAAATGAGCACTGTGCAAACTTGACATTATTGCAACAGAGGCAGAAGCTCTGAAGAGAGGAAACACATAAATTTTTATAACTTTATCTTTCACTTAGAGTTACTGGTTTGCAGTAAATTTATTCAACTTTCCTTTCTTCATCTTAATTCATTTTTAGCCTTTTTTTGTTTGATGAGTAAATTTGTCATTAGCTTTACAAAATCAGAGATAAAAAACATTCTGTACATAATGACCTTAATTATATATTTTTTCTTTTATTCTTCTACTATGCTTTTAGTGATATCAGATGAAGGTCAATCAAAAGTCAATTACTCAAGGACAGAGTTCCTGGTTTTTGCATCATTTAGTCTTTATAACTACATCTTCTTAGGGGTTAGGGAACAGTTTCCTTTAAAGGCAAACGTTTAATACATGTGGACAAGAGAAATTTATTCAAATTAATTAAATTTTGTTTCTTGTTAGTTCATCTTGGAATGAGAACTACTAGGCAAGGTTACTTCACATTGCTTTTAAATGTCTTAGATATTGTTGTTTAGGGTTAGGGATACCTTCAGGTATCAAAAAGCCAGAGAAATTTCTGTCATGTAAGACCATGTGTGAACCATCCTGTAGGAAGGTGGTTCCAGGAAATGTTGGAGTTTAATGTTCTGGCTGACACTTTCAGAATGTATATAATCATGGAACCCCAGATATTTAGTGCTGGAAGGGTTCTTAGAACTTGTAAACAGTGCTGCCGAGGATCTCACAAAATGGGCTATGCCACTGAATTATCTGAGAAGTGTTTTTTCTTTAATCCTCACCCAAGGATATGTTTATTGATTGGAGAGAGAGAGAGAGAGAGAAAGCAAGTGCAAGCAACCTCGATGTGAGAGAGAAACATTGATCAGTTGCCTCCCATGTGCACCCTGAAGGGGGGTCAAACCCACAACCTAAGTATGTGCCCTGACCGGGAATCAAACCCACAACTTTTTGGTATATGGGATGATGCTCCTACGAACTAAGCCACCTGGCCAGGGCCTGAGGAGTATTTTTTTAAAACACAGATTCAATACTCAAGCTTACTAAATTAGAATTTCTGGTGTCAAGACACAGAAATCTGTATATTTAATCATAGATCTACATGAGTCTAGCATGCAAATCTGGACACCAGCCACTGTTGAGAACTGTAAAGGGTCTGATATTTTGCTCTATTGCAAATTATCAAGTTAGCCAGACACAGTTGCATGCATGCTGGCAGAACGCTGATAGCTCTGAGTCAGAGACAAAAGATTTCATTAAAGCATTATTAGTAGCCAGAGTACAGCATTTACACTGGTTCCACAGCCCAACCCCTATTTTCCATAAGTTGATGCAAAGAGGGCCAGATGATACCAGTAAATGAAGGGAGGTGTATTACAGGAGAGGAATCCCAGGCTTGAGGAGCCTGACTCTTCTAATAGGTGGTAGGCACATCTGCCCTTTTCTAGGGATGGAGACAGCGTCTGTGTCTTCCAAAGCTATTTGCTATACGAACATCCTTGAAAAAATAGTCCCAACAAAGGCGGTCAATGCTTCTGCTCACAGCATGTGCAGAAACGTGAGAGACCCATAGAGAATTGTCTCCTTAGTCCAACTCTCTCATTTTGAGGATCAGGTGACTGAGACCCAAGGAGCTAAAGCGCTTGGTGATGTATTCCATTGTTGACTGCGTGGGGCTCAACCAAGGATCCCATTCTTTTTATGCCTATTCCACTCAGCTTTCCTAGACTCCTTTCTTCCTCTCTGGCATTGATTCCTAGATTTAGTTAGCCGTCAGAAGTAAAACCATCGAACCGAAGGATTTGCTGCCTGAGTGAGTAGTAATGACAAGCGCAAACATTGAGGGCAGGCCAAGAGAGAGCTTAAAATGAAGGCAATAACACACCCATCTCCAGCTAAGCTGCCTTCCTCCGTCCTATTTGGCTTGCAGCTACAGTGACACAGGCATGATACAGGCTTTTATTTAAACCGAATGGGTGTGACAGTCTTTGATTTTATAAGCAAAAGAAAAACATTCCTTGCTGTCATATGTCCCCGGTGTTCAGCAACCGAAAGGGTGAATACTACGTGTTAATAAAAGAGAACACCAATTAATAGTTTTGTAGTCAATTTCCTATGGATATCTTAGTATATTTTAATAGAAAAAATATAAAAAATTTTTACAGATCTATATAAGCCACCTAAAATCCTTTCTCAAATAAAGTGGGTAATAAAATGAAAAATTATTGAATAAATGAGCTAAAGACAAAGCACTGAGTAATATCTAAAGCAAGGAAAAATGATGCTAAAAATGAGGTTCTGAATATAATATTTGCCTTCAAGAAGATAAAAATTTGATGGCTCTGACACTTTAATGGCAAATAAAGAGATCAGAAGAGGGAAATATTGAAATAATTTTCACTCCTTGTGAAGAAAATGTGAAATTGAGAACTCTAAATAGATTACAATTTACTCTTGGGCACTAACTAAGGGAAACCTTACAGAAAACATGTAGATGATAACTGTTGACACCACTTTCCAAATTTTAAAAATTATTTTGCCTCATTTCAGATACCCTGGCTTGCCTTAGGAACTTTGACATACCTTGAAAATTTCACATGTCCTCAAATTTGTAAATACTTCTATAACACAGTTATTATTTTTTAAATCAGGGCTTTATATTTCTTACGGATCCAACATATTTATTACTCACCAAGAGTTGATACATATGCTACTGTGAAATGAGAACTGTAAGCTCACTTTCAGATGAGTAGCCTCTCTGGGCTCCTCTCTTCTCTGCCAGTGACAGTGTGGTCGCAAGAAATTCAAAGCCATTCCTCACAAAAGAACAACTTGCCACATCTTTTAGATCTTTCAGGTCTCTTGTAATCCATCAAACCATGACTCCTACACCCGTGAATGTCAAAGGGTCTGCTGCAGGAGAAAAAATAAAAGAGAGAGTATGTGAAAATATGTCTGTGTGTACATTTGGATGATTAATCTAACCTTCCCTCCCCTCAAGGACAAGAACCTTCCTGTGGAAGAAGAAATTGAACCTGCCCCAGTTAGGAGGATTATGAAACTCAATGCTCCAGAATGGCCCTACATGCTGGTAGGGTCTGTGGGCGCAGCTGCCAATGGCGCAGTCACACCCCTTTATACCTTTTTATTCAGCCAGATTCTTGGGGTAAGCAAACAGCTGGATTAGCTTTATTCTCCTCATCTTTTGTTCTTCTCTCAGTGGATATTATGATTTTTGATAGGTTGGCTGCTTAATGTATTTAGTTTTTCCCCCTTATCTCTGAAGAATTAAAAATGCCTCCAGTATCCCATCACACCGTAAGTAAGAAGGCGAAGCTAAGCACGGTCATTGAGGCTGGCAGGACACTCACAGGGTCATCCTGACTATAAAAACTGCACTACGGCTGCAAATTCAGTGTTAGAATAGGGCAATTTACTTATATGTGAGCGAAATCAGAATGCAGGCAGGTTTGTAGAATAATGCAAAAAGGTTTTAGGGCTAGTTGGATCTCGCTGAATTGCTGAGGTACCGTTTCACTTATAATAGCAGGTGTTAGTGCCTGTTGTATAATTCTCTGCTTTCCGCTGATTGCATCGTTGAAGATGGGCGGGGGAGAGAAAATGGGAAAAGGAGAGAGAAGTAAAATAAGGCATGGGAAAAGATTAAATTTGTTTTTCACCTCCTAGAAGTTTTGATATTCCCCATCTGACTTCATTGCTATGAAAAAATAACTACAAACATTAATTAGACACTGTCTAAGCAATTATATGTAACAGTTCCTTAAACTCTCCTAATGACCATCTGCAGCAGGTATTGCTATTGTTCCTGTTTTATGAAGGAGCAAACCAACGCAAGGAGGACTTAGGATAGCAAGTAGCGAATTGAAGATTCAAATTCAGGCAATGTGACTACAGAGTCGGGTTCTAATGCAACCTTATCATTGCATAATTATTTATCAAAATGTTATTGAGTTTTCTTAGTTGAAATTTACACACACACATCTTGTGAGGTCAACGGGAAGGCAAACCTAGAGTCTAGAGAACTTTATTAACTTGTTCAAGGTAACAGACGCATTAGGTGAGGGGGCTAGGACTATAACCCATGCTTTTGGAAACCTAGTCTAAAGAATTTGCTGGGACACCACACTGTCAGAGCTTAGTAAGAATCCTGAGTTTTAGTGCCCTTTTCTCTCTCTCTCCCTGTCCCTGACCTCTTCTCTCCATCCCTCTCCCTCTCCCCCTTACCCTCCATCTCTCAGAGCTCATGACCAGAAAAAAAAAAAAATGTTCCCACAGGCATGAGTTGTACAGGAAGGTTTGGATAGTCAAAAGACAAAATCAAGTCTATTGGGTAGGGAGGGCCTCTGGCTTCAACTTTCACACTGCCCCCTTGTGGTAAGTGAGAAAAACTTACGTTCATTTCAGAGGAAATTGGAAACACAGGGACCTTTACCTCTGGTCAATGGAATTTCTGGTTATGGAAAATCCTTATGCTGAAAATCTTTTGAATAATTAATTTATATTCCTTAATATCTAGTAGTCACAATATCCTAAAATAATAGAAATGTCTGCTTGTTCAATCAACAGATATTTGTTATCTCCCCTACACACAGTGCTAGGAACTTGGGAATGCAGTATCAGTCATGGTGTCTTCCTTAATGGAGTTTCAAGTCTGCCAAGAAGACAGACATTGAACAAAAAAATTCAGTCATCATTTCACAACTGAACACACATTTATTGATTCCTTATTGTTTACCAGACCTTTTTGCTGGTGTTGGGAATAGAATGGTGAAGAAGAGAATCGCAGCCCCTCCCTGCTCTCATAAAGCTGACATTCCGGCAGCAAAAAGCCCTGGAAATGCATTGCACTTAGCGGTGACATAGGTGTAGAAGGCGTAGCGGGTGGGGTTGAATCAGTAAAGACCCGAGACGATACCAAAGATGTTTGCTCTTAAAATAAATCCAGGAGGTCAACATCTTTGCTGATCATCTCTTTCTGTTTTATAAAAACAGAGTAAGGAATATACTCACCCAACTTCACCTTATATGTGAGCTCTGCTGTGGAGAGAGTCCTCGTTTCCCTGTCAGGAGACCTTTCTTCTGAAACTGTCTCTGCTAGTTACTTAGCAAGTACTGTATTTATTTTATTATGCTGACTTTTATTTTACTTTTGGTGCCAAATTCAGCAATGTCTATTAAAATCCAGCCAGAGCCTTTCGCTTCCATAATTGCGCTTCAGCTGTCATACGCCCTGGGGTCACATCACAGCACTTGGCTGGGCCTCTGGTTCCTGAACTATAAAGTGAACGATCAACGAAGATAATTTCTAAGATAACTTCCAGCTCTAGTGGTCTATGAAACCACTAGAGACCAAGAGAGACCAAGAGAGAAAAAAATCTGATTATCCAGCTATAACCCCTGCCCACCTAGAGCACCCACCAGTTACTGATGGTGAGAGTATTCTCTGTGATTCTTCTGGTCACAGCCAGAAACCCTAACAAACAGGCTGAACAACTGAGCTTTTCACTTAAGGACCGCAGGGCCAGGGTAGCAGGGTCTAGTTAGTGAAATCCCGAGTCTACTCATGGTTAGTATTCTCACAGAGTTGTGTTTGCTAAGAGGATGATCCTAAACAAACTACAGTTTTTCCTTTCTGGTATAGAAGATTACTTCTCTTTGTCTCTTGGCATAATGATCACATATTTATCAGTAGATTCATGATGTTTTTATCCCATAAGGTATAATCATGAGTCGGATAATAGTCTCTTTGAATTGGGCTGTTTTCGTTCTGACACATCTAAAGGGCACAATATTCACATGTGATGTGTCGAGACCACAGTTTGGAACATGGACTCAGCAAATGACTGGACATTATTAGGAGCCTGACTGCTAGTCTAGTGAAGCCTCAATATATATGTAAGGCCTAATTTATCTCATTCACCTTCCCTGGGTCTTTTTGACTTGGAAAATGTGCTCAGTGTTCCAAGCATAGCAATTGGGATGGGACAAGGCCTGAACTGTGGAGTCCGCCAGCCCTGGCTTGGTGTGTAGCAGGTCTTTGCTCTGTACTCTCTGTGTGCAGTTGGGCAAGTGGCTTCTCCTTGATGAGTCATCTGTAATGAGGGACAGGAAAATCAACCTCGCCAAGTTGTTTTAAGCAGCTCAATTTAAGGAAATCCTCACTTAAGTTAAATTAGGTTAATTAACACTTTTGGTATCTGGCTAATAACAAGAGTTTAATGAATGTATGTTTTCTCCTTAAACAAACTTATTATTACAAGAATGGCACTGACGTATGCTCAAACTGCAGCTAGTGTAAGAACAGAGGAACCCGTTGACGGCCAGCCCTTTGGGTTGCAGGTGCAAAGAAAGTACAAAGAACTCATGGGGCAGAGTTCTGTGAAAAAAGGTTGTGGATAGAGAGATGCCCAGTCTTGCACTGGACAGTTATGTGGATTTAACACTAGTCAAATATTCTTTTTTAACACGGAGAAGATAGGTAATACCAAGAACCGAAGAGCATGTTCACAAGAAAACCATTGCACTGAAAGCTGAAAAATAGGCACTTTCTTATCCAATAATAACCACCAGCTATATGAACTTGCACAAAAGACTTGATGTTTTGGACTTTAGTTTTCCATCTATAAAGTAAGAATTAAACTGGCTAATCTACAGTTCTCCAGTCTGTGGAAGAGAAATTGTGCCATCATAGTTTGGGTTTGCAGGGCGTTTGTACAGTGCTTTCAGAAAGCAAACTGAAATATATCTTTAAATTCCTGAGTTTTTAAATCCCATAAAATGAAAATGTGAGCTATTTTATGGGGGAAAGAATGACTGTGGTGACTTCAGAGCCCACGTTTACCTGTATTAGGGACCAGGAAGGATCTAGAATAGTTTTGTCCTAGAATCAGTAAATCTCATGAATCTGGAAACTTTCCTCCACTTTGGAATTTATTATACATTGTTTTCAGAAGATTTATTTGGCCTATAGCAGACACTCAATAAATATTTATTGACTATATGGTTTCCTTTGAGCAATAAGCAAGGATTTATTGTACAGCTCTATAATGTTTACCTCTTATTCTGAACTCTCACAGTTTCCTCCTTTAGTCTGAATTAGAGAGGTTTCGTTGTATCTAAGACCCCTTTCACCGTGGGGAAATGTCATTAGAGTATGCAGCTGTTCTCTCCATTTTCTTATTGCAACAGCTTGGTCCCCAATCCACTACTTGAGCATACCTGTAAATCCAGAAAATAAGTACTTACAAGTATAGTTTACTCCTTGCTATAGGCTAAGAAAATCCACTCACAATTTTCATAGTTTTTGAAGGGAATGTTTTCAGCTTCTGGTGCTTTAGAGGCAACAATCTCAGCTTCAGATGGATGGAAACTTTTTTTTTCTCTCCTAAACCAATTGGCAATTCCAGTCAGTGCCCTGATAGCTAGTTGCTTTTATAATGATGCTATATTTGTGTGTGTGTGTGTGTGTGTGTGTGTATTCTATAAAAATAATGACAGGCAATGTACCTGAGTGGAACATCATCTTCACTGCATCTATTATGGAAGAAAGACCAAGGTTATAATATTTGAGTTTTGTCCCAGATAACCTTCTTAGATTCTCAAGTATCTCCCTTCTTCCCTCCCTCCTCCTCTCCCTCCCTCCCTCCCTCCCTCCCTCCCTCCTCTTATTTTCTTTACGTTATTACATAAAGGATTTGAGGCATTTCATTGTAGTTTTCATTTGTATCAAAGGAAATTCAACACAATTGCCTACACAGGGAAAGACATAAGACAAAAATTCTGTTAGTCATAACCATTGGTTTTCATTCTCCAGGCTTCTTTCCCTGTGGGGAATTAAAGTACACATATTCCAAGTTAACAGTGGTTTAATTGCTAGTATGTTCAAAGCGAAATCATTTTTACTCTATGTTTAAGAGAAATTTTGAAAAGAAATTGATTCCTTTTGCTATTGCTTATAACAATAAAGTTACTTCCTTGCTTACTACTTGCAAAGACTTTTTCACTTCCTGACAAAGAAGAGCAGAGGTCGCAGATCCATGGTGTGTGCCTGCTTTTTGTAGTAATGGGCTGTGTATCCCTTTTCACTCAATTTCTGCAGGTAAGGAATCTTGTTTTTAAATAAGTGATTTAGCTATTGCCATCTCTTTTATATTAACATATCACTAAAGACTCTTTTGTGGTCTAGGGATATGCTTTTGCTAAATCTGGAGAACTCCTCACAAAAAGACTACGTAAATTTGGTTTCAGAGCAATATTAGGGCAAAACATTGGCTGGTTTGATGACCTCAGAAATAGCCCTGGAGCGCTGACAACAAGGCTTGCTACAGATGCTACCCAAGTTCAAGGGGTAAGCTATGGGTAGGGTGGGGGATATGAGGGGCGCATACTAGCACTGGAGTAACTGTAGTAAACTTTCTTTCTTTTGAGCCGTGGGACGATCACCTATGTATTTCCTATGAAATAGAACCTCGCAGGATTGGGATATGTCAGAGCCACATTTCTTCTATTTCCAGTGCCAAGGAACAGCACCCAGAATGTACACTGTCTGCTAGGCAGTACCCAGAATCAGCATTATTGCATGAGTCAAAATATGTCAGGGTCTGGGATTTCCACCGAGTCTAGCAATTAAGGAGAATTTCCTGAGACTCCTTTCACAGGACACTTTAAGCTTGGAGGCTTAGATTCCACAGGATTTACTAGCGTTCCCCAGAGGGTGGAAGCAAAGAGCGTGTGGGGAAAAGCCTCCTTACCTAGCTTGACACATCCTTTGTTATTTTTTAGTTCTCAAAGTGTAATCATTCGGTTGCACTGAAAGTGTAATCATTTTGAAAGGTTTAATATGCATTTTCTTACTGCTTAAAGAAAAGTCTGTAACAATTCGCTCTCAACATCTGAGTATTCTGGTGTCCAGGTCACCTTACTCTTGAGCGTAGGTTAAATAAAAAAACCATAATCTTTTTTCTACTTTTCTGTCCTTCAATCTACAAGGGACTTTTAAAGGTTATTCACTTTCACTAGAATTCAGAAAGTAGATTCTAATCATCTCCCCCAAATTTTACGTATCCTTTAAAAAAAAGGTTTCTAAGAAATTTCTAATTTTTTTTCAAATGAGATTACTAACCCAGGTCAAATTTATGTTAATATTGGTGTAAGCTAGAAATTTGGATTGTTTTCCTTCAAAATGAATAGAAATTTTTCAAAAGATATTTAATATAGATTTCATTTTCCATGGATTCGAAATTTCCTTGCCCTTTGTGAATGTTGGCTTCCTGTGCGCACGGAGAACTGCCACACGGGGACTCTCCATTCTCTTTCCTTGGTCAGTTTCACTCGTAAGTTCTTATCATCTGGTAAATCACCATAATTCTCTCCTTCAAAATTTTCACCTATCTATTCCCGGACATTAATTATTCTAGATGAACTTTAAAATCATCTTGACTTCTTAAAAGATTTCATTTGATTCTGATTAAACACATGCACACACACTTACAGACTACTTCGTGGAGATACTAAAAGTTCCCAAGAGAGACGAAACAAACAAGACACTTTGGTTTTCAGCAAGATTTATAGCTCTATTAATATATCCCTCTATCTTGTTCCTTTTTCTTATTTACTTTTTCACTATTTGAATAGATATTTTTCTCAATTTTATTTTTCAACGAATGTTGTAGGTTGAAACTAAAACTACTATTTTTTGTATATTTATCTGATAGCCATCCACTTTTACAAATTCTCTTATTAATTGTAACAAAAAAAATTAATATAGTCTTTTGGATTTTCTAGGTATATAATCAAATTATAAGCAAAAAAGGTAATTTTATTTCTTCTTTTTCAATATTTTTACCAAAGATTTTTTTTTTGTTTTATTGTATTATTGGAACTTTCAAACATCGTTGAATAAGAATAATAATAGAGGAGTATAGGACATT
>PVJD01016565.1:0-20552 GCA_004026545.1 Mormoops blainvillei
AGTAATAGCATGAAGAGCAACAGTCCACAGGAGATGGCGAAGATGATATCAATGGCCAAGGAAGGGCTGGAGCTCGGCCAGACGGCCAGGGTGCTTTTCAGGGGAGAGAGAGGGCTCTCCGTCATCTGAATAGCACTGCTGCCTTCAGGCGACTGAGCATCGGGCGTGGCTTGTGGCCCAGGGGCCCAGGCCAGCATCACAGATTGCGGTCTTGTCACAAAGGGCTCCTGAGGGCAGAAAGGGGGCAATAAGAGGAGGCTGGACCACTGCCCCTCCTCTCACCCAGCCTAGCAGGCTCCATCCCTCCACTCTCCTTGGACCTTGTAGACCTTCATCAATTTTCTGTTTATTCTACTTGGAAGCCAGGTAGTACCTGGTTCCTGTATCTCTTGGAGATCTTCGATTGAATCCACCAGTTTCCAGTTGGGTAGCTTTTGAAAGTGAAGTTCTCCCAGGAGTTTTGGCTATTTCACAGGGACTGATACTCTCAGAATAACTTCTGTCCTCAACTGCATTTTTTTAACCTCACGTATTTATTTTTTGTGAGAACACTTACGTTCCACTCAGAAATTTCAGATACCATAAAGTCAACATGCTATACATTAGATCCTCAGGTCCTCATCCTATAACTGAAAGATTGTACCTTGTTATCAGCCTTTCCACCAACCTCAGCCCCTGGCAATTACCTTTAACTCTATTAGTTCATTTTTACTTTAGATTCCCCATATAAGTGACAGTATGCAGCCTTTTTCTTTCTCTGTCTGGTTTATTTACCTTGATATAATGCCCTTCAGGTTCACCCTTATTATTGAAAATCTCAACCTATTTGTCCCCACATACTAAGTTTTTTTTTTTTATCAATGCAGAGGTAGAACTTTATTTTATACTTACCTAAGTTTTGACTATTTAGTTATTGTTTTCATCAGCCTTTGCCATTGTCACTCAGAATGACTGACACAAAAGTTTTAATTAATGACATTATTGTAAGTCATTAATTTAATATATCTTTTTATATAATATCTTTTAAATATTTTATATACTATATTTTTAATATTTTATATATTATATTATATATTAGATATAAAATATATATAATAAAAATATAAAAATGAAACCTCCAAATGATGTTTTATGTTAGTAGCACTTATTCTTCCGAGGTTAGATAAAGCTTCATAGAGACTTATGGGACATGCTGCATGCACACACTCACACACTCATACACACATTCTGACAGACCAAGCCAGGATTTTCAAATCCAAGAATTAAGCATTTCATCATTTTCTTTAAATCTTTTGTTTTTTCTTGACCCTACCTGGTCTTAGCCTGCCCCTAATAGACATTCCATTCTCCAGAGGTTAGAAACCTGTGTGCTACCCCTAGAAGCCAGGAATGTGTTAGTGGAGCTAAGGTTCTGATCTTTGGAGTGGACATTGGGACTGGGGGGCTAAGGCTTGGGTTTGAGTCCAGCCAAGCAGCCTTTTCTGTTACTCCTGCTACATTCTATGCCTATTCACTTTTTCAGAGTATGCTCTGCCTTCCCTCTCCGGGCCCATTCAGACCCTGGAACCTCAAGTCTTGCCTGTACCTTAACAGAGAGAGGCATTGAGTCCTATATGTAGTTCCCTTGTGACATCACTGAATATCCCTTTGGGCAGCAGGAACTGGGGTTTATTTAGGGATTGTACTTTTAAATCACTACATGGTTAATTTTTCTTAATACTTGGAATATAAGCTTGAAAATAATGTATATTCTCTGTTGGTCACAAACCTTTGTATAACTTTAAGGAGAATGAGAGTATTTATTTGGCTGACTGTTGTGAATGTGCAGTTCAAGAGCACATCTTCCGCATCAACTGCTGTTTTTATTGGTTTGCAGCCTTTTCACCCTTTATGAAATTGTCCGTGGGGCATGACGAGCCCTAGTCAGGACAGCCGAGCCACCTAGGGAGCATGGAGGGTCCCAATCTGGACAATAGGATCAATGGGAAGCAGGGTGAGCCCTGATTTCTGCTTCATTTTCAGGCCACCTTATGACTGGGATGTGGAAATCATCTTTATCTAGAAAATCAAGCTTGGGTATGTGAGGAATTACCTTTCAATATGACCACCCATACTTTCCCACAGTTACAGCACAACAGATCCTTGGAGGCTGCTGCAGGCTGAGCCCTCTCTTTGGGAGAACTCTGCATTTCACCCTAGGTTGTCAGGTGTGGGTGCCTTCTTTTGGTTTCCTTCCTTCTCTTCAGTCCAGATTTCCAGATAAGGTTGCTAACCCTCATAGTGCCTACAAAAGCCTTCTTCCTACATTGACCAGGCCGCTGATCCTTGGGCATCTCTGTGGTCTTAGGAATTTCCCTGGGCTCTGGTGTGGGCTTTTGCCACAACTTTGCTCTCCCACGTTTCCTTTACTGGGACAGAGTAGAAGGAAAAGTGGATTCAGAAAAGAAGAGTGAATTTTTATTTGGCCGTATGATTTTTTAAAAATTCTTTGATCATCCTTTAGTATATAAACAAATATGCTCACACAGACACTTCATATTATGAAATTTAAGTTCTTGCAAATAACCCTCACATTGCATACATAAGAAATTCACAAAACCTCAGTAGCACAGCTTCTCATAGTGCATGTGTGTCTGTCCCATGAGAGACCCTGAGTTACATTTCATAGCACACATTGCTTACAGTCTTTGTGAACCCCATGCCCATCCACCTTTTATAATCTCAGTGTGAGGAAGGGAAGTGGGGGACTGTGGTCTGCTAGGAGAGTGCTGGGGACATGGGTCCTGGGATGCAGTGGGAAAGAAAAGAGCCATTAACATACGTGGCTCCTCCTTTGGACTTACCAACCCCGAAAGCCACTGGAAGAGCAGAGGCATCATTTCCTGACTACAAATGATTGACTCTATAAACTCTTTGGTACATGGGAGTTCTTAGATAGGTGATTTTATCATTATTACAAAATTATACATATACACAGAGATAGCTTATAAAAAGAATATCTTTTACTTGATAAAAAGATAACCCCAGTTATACCATAAGAGGTCTGGTTAAGTTGTTCTTATTACACTAAGCTGGTAAATTTACTTCCAAAGTATGCATGTTTTTAATCTCAGAATAATTTGATGCATTTGATACCTCTCTTGGTAGTTACCGAGGTAATGTTTAATGTCTTCCTTTTTAAATAAAATAATTTTATACTTAATACATCAAACAGAGATTTTTTTCTGGAACTGGGACTGAAATTCAAGTCTGCTACTTTATTGCCTCATATCACCAAATGCTGTAGGAACAAATTAAGAAACACATAGAAGCATATCAAGAAAGGTGGTGGGTACTGGGAAATTATTTTATTTACTTTATATTTAAAAACCCTTACATGGCAGTTATGAAGTGCAAGACATGGTTCCAACTACTTTTAAAATACTCCGTTTCATATTTTAATAGTTCCAGTGTGACAAAAACTATGTATGTCTGTGAGACCTGAAGCAAAAGGGAGCACCTTAAGCAGGCCCAAACAGAGTTCCCATCAGCAATGAGTCAAACCAGAGCTATACACTTTGTCTGGCTATCTTACTAGAACATTCCCAGGGCATCTCTTTTCACCAAAACAGTTTATACACTCACCACTTCTTGAAGGTGCGATGCACTTCAACTCTGCTTTGCTGTTTTGATGAAGTTTTTCCTTTTCTCTGCATCTTTCCAATAGTTCTATAACATCATAAACATAATTCAAAGTCCAGTTCCATAAAAATATTCTTTAAGAGAATTTCAATAAGCCTGCAAAGTAAAATTTCCCACACATATTATTCCTCTTCTATTAAACCACTTTATAACATTTGCTTGGTAGCAGAATCGTCTATGGCAATGTCCGACTTTTTTCCTAGATAGCAAATTTCTGGAGAGCAGGAACCATTTTGGACAGGCTCAAGCAACGTGGAGAAACCTTAAGATTCTCTGGGCCTAGGCGCACCTCTTCCAGGTATAGTTTGAGCCTATTACACTGTCCCTTGAATCTCAGACCTGCTTTGTTTGCACCACACACAGCTCAACACAGTTTTGACCTGACTGTCCTCACATAATATGAATGGTCTTACAATAATAAGCGAATAAGTTAGATGTTGGGCCCTAAAATATGTCCAACATAACAACATGGGACTAAGGAGGAAATAAGGAATAACTAAAAAAAAAAAAAAAAATCATGCTTTTTATTAATTTTTCCCAAATAAAAAATTTTAACATTTAGCCTTATAATAGAGTACCATTTTGAGGAAATATCCTACTACCTTTCTTCATTTATGAACTGAAAGAGATATGGATTGTCATTGGACCTAAAATAACATATGCATTCACTTTAGTATCACAAATATTTTAATCTTCACTGTGCTATATTTTGTATTCTGCTTATGATTTGTTTATGAATTGCACATATGTTCATGAAAGAGATTGTGGCTTTTCTGGAAATAAAAGATTCCCCATCTCAATAGCTGTGCCATGAACTCCACAGTCTCCCAGTGAGTTCTCTCCTCTGGTCTCAGCATTCTCTGTTGTGAAGAGCAGTGCTGATGCTTGGGTGGTAATGCGTGGCAAGTTCCAGCAAGGTGTAAGGAGGGAAAGAGGACAGGAGATATCTTCTACTGCTACAGTAAAGAAATGAAAAATCTCAGGGAAATGCAAATGGACACAAAAATCATTACAGATAGTTTGTTGTATGAAAGAAAGTTTGTTTCCATATTGAAAAGAATGTTACATATCACATTAACAGAATAAAGGAGAAATAACCAATGATCACCTTAGTAGATGCAGAAAAAGAATTTGGTATAATTCGGTATCTTGTGACTTATTTTCCCATTGTATCATATTCTTGAAAATCCTAATTTGGCCTTCTTATATATAACAAACTCTAAAACCTAATTCTGTTCAGTGCTTCTAGGCTTACAAGTCCATTTCTTATGAAGCCCTCAGGACTCTTTGTAAAGACAGTGGATAGTAGATTCCCTGCAAATTATAGTAGGGATTACATATAAGTCGCTGTTTTCCATGGAAGGGTTTAAGGAAATGGGTTCTCAGATCAGAGCAGTACCTGGGATGCTGTCAGTTTTTCTCTCTGATACAGAATGGACCCTCACATTTCCGCTAAGAAAAGCAGAAACTAAGTAAGAGCGCTTCAGTAGTGTGCATCTGCTCCCAGGAAGAGCTGGCTCTCCTGACTGCCTGGCGGGCTCATTCCACAGGCTGGGCGCTGCGTACAGAAAAAGCCGCCTTGCGGACTTCAAAGGCCACTGATGAAGTTGTTCCTCCAAATGGGATGTTGGAGTATGACCCATGACTGTGATGGGTGAGTCCAAGCTTCAGACTTCTGGGGCCATCAGCCTCTCAGAGCCAGGTCTCGTTCAGTCCTCATGCACGGTCACTGATTTGGCTGGCCTTCCCCCTCAGACAGAGAGAGTTTGATGAGGGTATGTGTTTTAAATGTAAATCAGAAAACCCTTCCAGAAAATCTAATTCAAGTAGAATAGTGCATATAGTAGAAAGAAACCCCTGGTATTAAAGGAAGAGCTCCTCCCCCAAATAATTTAGTGGTACTAAGTTGGATTATTTTCCTGGCATATATGATGATTTCTGTCTCTGTAATAAAAGAAGACACAAATAGTGTAAGTGCCTGGTGGCTCAGATATTAGAGCAAGTTTCAGGAAAATTCTGAACTTTCTCTCCCATTGAAGCATTGCTTATTTTAGTAGGATCTGGAAAAGCAACAGGAAGGCCATTAACTTACAGCACACCTTATTTATTCCTTATCCAACTCTGGTGATTCTGGAATCATCATTTAATGTCATGCTATAACATTAACATCCTCTATATTATAACATCCTATATATTCAATTAAGAAACTCAAGTTCTCTGCAAAAGTTTCTTTTCATTTCAGTGCTCGACAGGTCATCCAGTTCATTCAGGTTGCATATTCCACAGGTATGGATCTCTTTCTACTTAACCTTCTCTGGAGATGAAAAGAAAAAGAGCTTTCGACAGTTTAAATGTTATTGGCCTCCTGTCAGAACACATTTTCACAGAGTTTTATCATACAGGATGGTGCTTTTTCCATACTACTCCTCAGCATCTGTTGGCTGCATTAGTTACTAGATTTTTTTCCTCAGGTAATTGCTTAGACCTATGATATGGTATTAGGTTTATTCTGTCTAACCTGTTTCAACTTTTCAACCTCTTTGAGTCTTAAATGCAAGTTGCAGTTCTTTCTAAAATCCTGAGAGCTATGCCCGTTTGAAAGACGTTGCTTTTTCACTGCCATTGATTTTTGCTCTTCCAACTCTCATGAGGGCTGGTTGATGGGCGGGGCATGAACCTACTCTCTACTTGTTGTCTATGCTTTATGAGAGTAATGTGAGCTTGCTATTTTAGATAACTTACTAGGTTCTCCCCTGAGGACAAAGCAGGGAGTGAGTATATTGCTATAAGGCAAAAAGTGTGACTGATCCTGCTCAGAACATGTATCAGCTAAGAGCCATGTTCCTCATGTGTGTAACAGGGTCTGTCATGCGAGGGACAAAAGGAAGTGATGACTAAAAGAGAGACTAAAAACGACACTAAAAAATAATCTATTTTCTTTAATGACACCAGCCTGGGTCAAGAGACTTCAAAACACAATGAACCAGGGAGTCAGAATTTACGTTGTAATTATACACCCATTATTTTCATGTGAGCCCTTGGATCATGTTTTACCAGGGATTACTGTGAGACATTTATATGTCTTTTCTGGAACACAGCAGAGAACTGAGGTTACAGGATAAACAATCAAGATGAACTCTAGAGGATGACACCTTCCACTTCCCACCCCCAAGGAGAAACAGGAACTAAACATTTGTTTACTTAGGGCAGACACCAATCAGATAAGTTACAAATCCAAACAAAGATTAAACTAGAAAATTTTAATAAATTGAGCAACAAAGCAACCAAGTACTGGAATATAACCAAAGAATGAAACAAAGGTGTGTGAGTCCATACTAGTACAGATAATTGACCATAAAAATAAATTACAGAAAAAATTACAAATAATATATATACACATGTAGGTACTCCTGCCTCCAAGAGGTGGAGTTTAATTCCCCTCTGCTTGAGTGTGTAACTGGATTTAGTGATGGGCTTCTAAATAATAAGATTTGAGAGAGAAAAATAGTAACTCCACAGTAGAGAAACTTGGCAGGTACCACCTAAGCTGAGTGATCAAGCCAACACCCTTGACGATGTCATGTTGATATCATGTGCCCCTGATACAAGACCTAAAAAGGGCATTCACCTCTGGGCAACACTTCTGCAAAATCATAACCCCAAACTAATCATGAGAAAATATCAGAAAAATCCAAAACAATAAACCTATGAAACTGAAAATGTCATTAAAAAAAACAGTTGAGAAACTATCACAGATTGAGGATGACTAAGCTGATATATGACTAAATACAATATGTTATTTTTATTTGGATTTGGGAACACATAGTGAGCAGTAGTGGAAAACTGGTAAAATTCAAATAAGCATGTAGTGTAGTTGATAAAGTAATACTGTTGTCAGAAAACTTGGTTCTTCTTGCTGATGCAGTAAAGATTTACAGATCAGCAAGTTGATTAGTATGCAAGCAGAATTTATTGGTAATGTGTTCTCAAGGAAGAGAGCGGGCCTTGCTGGGGTGGCAAGAGAGGCACAGGCAAAGGCATCAGGTCTCTTGTCCTGAGGATTTAGATAGTTTGTGGGGTGAGGTGAGGGTGAGTATGATATTAGGAAATGGGAGTTACACATCGATTGGCTGATAAAGGTATCGTTAACTAAGCAGGCTTTCCCACGGAAGACTTGACTACCTAAACAAAAGTGTTTAACAACTGCGTAGGGGCCTGTTTACAGGGTCCTTATCTTTTGCTCTAGACCACAACTGGTTACCTGTTGTGAAATAGCTACATGACCATATAATTAAAGTTATTAATGGGCTTTTTCTTTAAGTACTATGAAACCCTCCCACATTTTCTAACTTCTACCTAATATTTCCCCCCCTCAAGCATTACAAGCCCAAATTTCTGGGGGCTTTGGGGTGATGACCACTTTGGCTACTTCCTGTGGTACAGGGACATTGAGACTTCTTTGGGTTCCATCTGCTTGCTAACTATCATTTGGAGGAGGTGGAGGGAAGTGTCCATCCATTGGCGCACGATAGGTGTCTGCAGCCTGGGGTCCCAAGGGTCAATAGTTGATTATGACGATCATTTGTAGCTTTATAGCCTCTGTTCCAGAACAGATAAATTTACTTGGTAAGTTGATTATCATTGGTCTGAATAGTAACATTCATATGATTAATAATGGGGCTGCAAAGGGAAGAAGTAAAGGCATGAACTATGAATTTGAATCCCAGCAAGAGTTTAAAGTTTCGATCCTAGATGCAGACTCAAGGATGCTCTGGGCTTTCTGTTGGACCTGTTCTGACTTGTCAGCATAGAAGCAACTCTGTTCCTTAAGGTATAGGCATGTCCCTCCTTCTGAGGCTGTAAAGAGGTCTAATGCTCTTCAATGTTGGAGCATGGCTCCAGCTAATGAATCCAGTTGTTCTTGGAGTAGCACAAGCATTTCCCATTTTAGTTAATGATTCAGCCATTTCCTATGATAGGTCATGGTGGATTCCTAAAAAAGCATCCCCTACCACTGTTCCCATAAGAGAGGGAATGTCAATAAGTGATATTAGAGGAATGAGAGGACCGCCCCTTATGAAAAAGATGTTTTTGTCCTCATAATGGGAATGGGAGGGTGACATTTTCTGATGCTATGGAAATGTCAGGGAGAATATAACTGAAGGAGCGGATTCTTCTCCATTTTGGAGGGAGGTCCAGCATGCCTTAGACCTGCAAATCCAGTATTCCTCTGCTAAAGGAGGCAGTTCTGCTGCTAGGGAGATATCAATGAGTTTGATAGGCATGTATATTGGTATATTTCCCATTTATTAACTGTTGGGTGTTTGTATCTGTGGTCCCCCACTGCCATACCCCTTGGGCTGCTAGAGAAGCTGCTACTAGAGGGTCAATGGCAGGGTTGTGAAGTTGAGCATTGTTTATGAATTCAGTAAAGATGAAACCCCTTTTGGATCCAACGTGTACAGCTTTTGGAATTGTGGAAGAGAGTGACACAAGTGTCTGTTTCCTGACACTCGAGAGTCCTCTGAAAAAGGAACTTAAGGTCTTCCACAGGAGTGGGTAGCATTGTCCCGCTGCTTTGGAAGTCCTGAAGGTTTAGTTGTTTTTACCCATGGTTTGACTTCTGAGAGATGTATCCAACTGGCGATGCCAGAGCCCTTGAGAACTGTCGGGGAAGACATAAGAACAGGGAGAGGTCTTTTCCACAAGGGTTGTAGAGAACTAGGGGGAACCATCCTTCCAAACTTTTATTAAAACCTGGGCTCCTGGAAGATACAATGGGGTAACTGAGTCCTGGCCAGGTTTTTGCTGCAGGCCAAATTCCCCAAGGGTGGTTTGAAACAGAGTTACCATTGTTACATAGGCTTCTAGGGAGGAATTCTCCGTATCTAGCTGGGGCTCTGAATATAGGAAGGGTCGGCCATATAAGGTCTTAAAGTGGCCGAATATTAGCTGAGCCTTGGGGGCTACTCTAGACCAGAGAAAGGTGATTGGTAGAGCTTCCTTCTAGTTAAGAGATATTTCCTGAGTAATTTTTCCTTACAAATTTAAAACTTCTACAAAATTTTACAACCTTCTCAAACTTTTCTGCAACTTTTACAAACTTTCTTATCCATTCAGAAATAACAATCTCTAGAATAACTTACTTTCAATCCTTGTCCTTTAAAATTGGATTTCCATGCCTATGCCTTCTATTACATACCATACACTAAAACCATACACTTTCTTTTAAACTTAGTCTGAACTTTTAACTCTTAGAAACCTCAGTTTCCAATGATAAACAAAAAGTAGGTAGCCAGTATCCCTTAAGTTGACTTTTATGAACACATTTCATGACCAATTAAAAACATAGGTTCCTCTACTGGTATACACTTTCACTTTAATTGAAAGTCTTTTCTGAGTAGTGGGGTTGGGCACTCTGGGCCTTGTGAGAAAAGAATGAATGAAATAATACCCATCCCAGAGACAACCTAAAGGAAGGGTGAAGTTTTTAGTGGCGGGCTTTCCTACCATACCCAGGACAGTGCAAGTTTGGGAGGAAAGGGGTCCAGAGAAGGAGATTAAAGACAGAATAGGTGGCCCAATATCTAACAAGAAGGTTATTGTCCCACCTGCCACATCCATGCATACCCTAGGCTCCAGTAATGAAGACCTCTTGAGGTGGGTTTAACAGGGTGCAGCCAGGGCCCCCAAAAGGGAGGATATGTAACAGAGTCCAGAATGTGGGGAGTCCAGGAATATAGGTTATTCCCCACAGACCTGGCTGGGGGATGGGACCCAGGAAGCAGGGCCATTGCAAGTTACTTTGCATATCAATAACAGCAGGATAGCTTCCTACCCGATATGCAAAAAGTTTTTTTGTTTTTTTTTTTTTTTTGCACATGTAACTGGGAGACAGCTCCCCTGGTTACAACACTTGTGCAGGAGGAGCTTGGAGATGGTTCACCCCTCACCAGGGGACCACACCTGCCCGGGCTAACTATGGCAGCCAAGAAAGGTAGAAAAATATGGGAGTGCTAGCAGGTGTAGCCAATTGTGGGAGAAGTCAGAAATGGGGTCATGGAGAAGGTTCCAGGCAGGAATTTAAACTGAAGTTGGGCCACCACAAGGGAGAACAGAAGACAACACAGGGACAATAAGAGGAATGGGGTAGCAGGGGAGGACAGTGAGAGACCATGCAGAAAGAAAAGGAGTGAAAGGGCTCTTGTTAGTGGGCTGTAAGAAGGTGCCACATAATTTTGGATTAAGAACTGGAGATTGCAGTGACAGCCGACGGTGCTGGGAACTGCGGGAGGCCTGCCCAACCAAGCACAAATTACTGGGAGGAACTGGGAGTCTAGCCGAGCTACGGACTTCTATTTCTTTTCCTGAGATATGGAACCCCTGACTGGCCTGACTGGGCAAAGGGGGAAGGCAGGACTGTAGGTGTTTTAAAGGGACTTTAAAACTGAGCGGCAACATTCTACCATTACTCTGAACTTGTATTGTTACGGAAAAATGAAACGACCAGACACTGAGGGGTTAGGAGAACGATCTTTACTTACGTGCACGGGCCCAGAGGAGACAAACTCCAAATTCTGAGCCCAGAACAATAGCCCCGCATTCCCTTTATGCTGGGCTAAGTTGGGTAAGAGTCTTGGGAGGCGTGGTATAGATTTGGCTCGAAAAGAGGTGAAAGAGAAGCATTTACATCATAAGTCAGGGCAATTGGCGTGAAAAGGGCTTACAGAGGTGGGAGAGAAGCATTTACATTATAAGTCAGGGCAATTAGCATTTCATCTCTGGTATCAGGCTTGATTCCCTCTACAGTATAACTTTTGAATAAATAGTTCCTTCCCTTTTCACCACACTCTGGCGTTAAGAGCCATAATTCCTAAGGGCGGCGGGCAAAGAACCATAGTAGGGAGACCCTTGGGGGAGGGGGTTTCAGTAATAGTGTCTGGGCCCTCCAACGGGTCTCTTCTATAGCATGGGGACACTTAGGCAGGCAGCTTCAGTCCTGAATTACTATCTTCAAGGCAGTGGCGACCTCACGCATAAGGGCCCTTTGGTCTGAGGGACAGAGAGCCACCAAATGGCTTGCAGCCTTGCTTTTGTAGCAGGGCATTTGAGGAGGCTTATTAAGATTAGGACACTCCATTGCCCAAAGCCCCACCTTTTGGCACACATGACAGTGTCTTGCAGCAAGATGTGCAGGGCCTCCAAGATGTGACTGAATGTTTGGCAAGCACAGCCGAAACTTGGGCATGCCCAGCTGCCTTCTGCTTTTCCTACTTCTGAGCCCTGGCCTCCCCCTCCTGGTTGCTGTTGTAAAAGACCACATTGGCTGTGGTCAACGTTTCACCCAAAGGAGCCCCAGGCCCCTGAAGAAGCTTTTGCAATTTTTTCCTGCTGTCAGAAGATGATTGGGTTAAAAATTTATCTTTCAATATAACTTGCCCCTCATAAGACTCTAGAACTAGGTTAGTATATTCAATGAGAGCTTTCTTCAGACTTTTTGGGAAAGTAGCAGGGTTCTCATCCAGGCCTTGGCTAACGGCAGACACCTTGGAGTAATTAATAGCCTTTTGGTGGCCCATCTTGAGTCCTGCCTTGATGTAGAGTAAGAAATGGGGTCTCTCTCACTTCTGGGAATTGCTATTATAATCCCATTCAGGGTCCGTGGGCGGGACTGCTCTTTCTCCTAATAGGTATTTGTTATCAAACAGATGTAAACAGTTAGCAAACTTCCTGGCCTCTTTAATTACTTTATCTTATTCAATGTCTGATGAAGTCTGTCCCAGAACTACCATCACATCTTTCCAGGGCAGTTCGTGTGCTAAAGTGAGGTGCTGGAAAGCATCTGTGTATTTGTCCAGCTTGTCGGAACAGTTCCCAAGGTCAGCTTTGATTTGCCTAAGCTCAGTGAGGGAGAAGGGTTGGTGTATTAGCTGGGGGCCAAGTTCTCCTGCTGTTTCTATCATGGGTATGAACTTAGTTGTCGGAGCAGTTTTAGGGGCAGGAGAAGCAGGGTATGGGGTAGTGAAGAAGGCAGTGGAAGGGATCTTGTGACAGCATTATTTTGCCTATCAATAACAGCAGGCAGGCTTCCTGAGGATATGCACAAATGGCTATTTTGCATATCAACAGCAGGCTAGCTAGGCAGACGGGATTGACTTTGACCCACGATTACAGCTTCTGCGCAAGAGCTTGGAGGTGGTTTCCTCCACGCCATGCGGCCACACCTGCCCCAAATAACTGTGGCGACCAAGAAAGGCAGAAAAGACAGGAATGCTGGTGGGTGTAGCCAATTGTGGGAGGAGTAGGAAATGGGGTTTCAGAGGAAGATCCTTGCCGGTATTTCAACCCAGCCATGCTGGAGTGGGACCATGCAGTTTTGGAAGCTGAGAGGGGGCTCCCTTGACCACACAGCTTAGGAAGCAGGAAAACAAGATGTAGCAGCCATGCAGAGCTCTCTCTTAGCTGTTTGAAAGAATACAGAAGGACTCCCACAGGCCCCCCATGAGGATGAGGTTTTGCATTAAGAGCAGGAGTCGAGCTGAGCTTCGGACTTATATTTCTTCTCCTAAGATACCGTACCCCTGACTGGGCTGGTTTGGCAAGGGGAGGCAGGACTGTGTGTGTGTTTGTTGGTGTTTTCAATGGACTTTGAAAATTTAACAGCAATATTCCACCATTATTTTAATCCTGTATAACTTTTGAATAAAGAATTCCGTTCCTTTTTGCCAAACTCTGGCATTGAGAGCCATAATTCCTAACACCCGGCGGTGGGCAAGACAAACCTAGAACAGAAAGACTCTGGGGTGGGGAGGCCTGTTTTGGTAACGGCAACTGGGCTCCCCAAATAGGTACATTTAGGTAACAATTTTGGGGGCTGTGGTTGATTCCGTGAGTGTTTGGGGATTGGAAGATGAATCAGTAAGGGCTGCATTAATAAGGCTAAGTTTACACTTTTTACATAAATTTGCAAGGCCTCTCAAATAAAAAAATGCTTGTGTCTAAGGAATTGGACCATTTTCCAAAGCATTTACAAAAAATTTTCAGTTGTAGAGCTGTGTTATAGTTTAGGGTCCCATTAAGTGGCCAAAACTCTCCATCGCCTAGTTGATATTGGGTTAAACTGTATCACAAAAAGATTAGTTGATTTTCCTTTCAATTTTAAGGATCAAACTGTGACCAATTTGATAGGATGCTTCTTAAGAGTGTACCAGCAAGAATGGACTCTAGATTTCTCATCTAGAAATGGGAAAAACACCATAAGATTAGAGAGCTGGGTGTCTAGGGGTCTAATCCTGCCAGTTTTCTTGTCCCAAAACCCTGAGTACAGGGGCAACGGCAAGTCTGCCCCGGGGGGCAGGGGATGGTAGTGACAAGAATGCTCCTCCCTGTTTCTGGGGGTTGCTCACCAATCAGAGGTATGTTGGTAGCTCCAACATCCTGGGATCCAACACATCTGGACCAGAGGTAGGAACCAAAAAGGCTTGACCAAGGGCTGGGAGGAAATTATAGCGATCTAAAAGGGAAGATAGGAAGAGTGGAGTTGTGTGCAGCCTAGATATAGGCATAGCATAGAGGAGGCGAAATCTCCAGTCCCATTGAATCCGTACTGCTTGCTGGAGAGAGCTTTAAGAGTTGAATTCCTGCTAGAAGCTGTAACACTGGGACCAAGTGAGTCATTAACCACATGTCCTGATAAGACTGTAGGCCTAGATTGAATCGACTAATCCAGGAACAATGAATGTAGAACCAGAGGGGCAGGTTGCAAACCCAAATTTGTCCCCTCTGTCTCTCAATGGCACACAAAGGGTAACTTGTCTGCCCTTTCAAGATACTTTAGAAAGTAGATATGATTTGAAAAAGTGTGTTACCGAGTGTGGACCCATTTTGAGGGGGCGGTGCGCCCAGACACTGTTAGCGAAACAACACCCCACCTTCCCCAGGGTCCCTCTGTTCTTGGTTCTTTGCCCGCCACCCTTAGAAGTTATGGCCCTCAATGCCGGAGTTTGGTGAAAAGGAATTATTTATTCAAAAGTTATACAGATTTTTGAATAATGGCTATACGTTGCCATTAAATCTCAAAATCCCTTTAAAACACCTACCAACACACACAGTCCTGCCTTTCCCCCTCTTCGCCCAGTCAGACCAGGCAGGCCAGTCAGGGATGCCATCCTTCAGAAGAAAGAGAACAAAAGTCCAGAGCTCGGTTAGGCAGGCCTCTCGCGAACAGTTCCCACACCATCAGCTGTGTCGCCACAACCTCCAGTTCTTAACCCAAACCCACGTGGCACCTCATGGCCCACTAATAAAATCCTTTCTCCCCTTTCCTTCCTGAATGGTTTTTGCATTGTTCCCCTGTGGCGTGGAGCAAATCATCTCCCAGCTCTCATGCACAGGCCCTGTAACTGGGTGAACTGCCTCCCCAATTACCTCCTGGGTTTAAGTTATGCAAACCTTCCTGGTTAGGCTTGTTGATGTGCAAAATAACCATTTTTACATATGAGATATGAAGCTAGCTTGCTGTTATTGACATGCGAAATGACAATGGCCCTGTTCCAGTCTCCCTTCCCCCATGGTGACCTGCCTTGTGGGGGTGGGTGGGAGACTATCCTATACTTTTCTTGGACACCTCACATTCTGCACACCATTACTAATCCTCCTTTGGGAGGGGCTGGCTGGGCCGTTACAAGTGTGCAGGAAGCTCCTGAGGAAAATGACTTTATGAGATTTTTGAAGTTAATTACTACCCAAGCCAGTTTATTGACAGATTTTATAATAGAGATTAATAAAGGAATCTATTCCTACGAACCCAGTCAAAATGAACATTTTATGTTAATAACTTTAAGAGATATTAAACTTAAACCAGCTTTAATATCAAATATTTTTCCAGGCCACATGATCCTAAAAACACATTTGAGATAATTCTTATTTTTCTCTTTGACAACTTTAAGGAGGTTGGAGGACAGGCAGCAGAGATATTAGGCTTGAGAGGAAAAGCAGCTTGAGTTTAAAAGTGCCTTTTTTTTTCCCTCCACTTTGAGGAGAGGCAGGCACCCCTTCTGTTTCCACAACCTGCATAGTTTGAGGAGTGGCATTAATTGTCCTATTGTCACCAGGACTTCGGTGGCTCCCAGGCCTCCAGAGGATAAGAATTATCTCCTCATTTTTTCCTGAGTTTTACAGTCTGGGAGGGGAGTGAGATCTTCTCCCTTTTTGTACACGCCAAAGGTCTCTTGTTCCCACTTAACATGTGCACAGTGGGGCTGAGCCCAGTTCAAAACGGGAGTTGAATGCAGGGCTCAGATTAGTCAGGTAAAGAGTCTAAGAACCTTAGATTCAATGTGATGGAACAATGTCAGGTGGGGCCATAACTGACCACAGACTGTAAGGAGTCATCTCTTGATACCTTCTGGCCAGTGGTGATGCAAGCAATGTTTGTAGAGACAAGAGGGGAGAAATAACGCCACCCCTTGCTGGGTCATAGCGATTAAGAGAACAAGGCCTTAGGGATTAGAGTGCTACTCAGCTTGAAAACAAACACAACAATTACCCTTTCTGTAGGATAGAGGGCCCTTTATACAGGAGAGACTGCAGGTGATGTAGAGATGTAAATTAAGCAGATAGAAACCTGCTATGGAACTATATGTGAAAAGTAAAACTGAAGACTTAAGCAAGGTAGTTTGAATGAGAAAGCATGGTTAGAAGAAAGGGACCTAGAAAGGCTGGGGTTTTCTGCTAAAGCCAGGTTAAAACTTTGCCTCCTCTTCTCAAGGAATAAACCCAAGTGGTGGTTGCTTGCAGGGATGGGAGAGTGATTGCTTTCACAGTGTACCTCATTGCATGGATGTTTGCTCTGGCTGGCAGGGGTGGTGCGGTGGTAGAGGAAAGCTAGTGTCTCTTCCCCTGGTGCTCCATGGCCAGCTCATCCTGCCACAGGTTTATTCTAGTGGTGAGTGCCCTGTGGCTTTTAAATGCTTGAATCATGCTTGCAGAGAGCAAGATATTCACCTGGCATAAACAACATTGCCCCTCTTCACAGCTCCTACTAGGGGTATTCAGATGCAGAATCAGTTCCTGGAAGCCACCTGGGGTGAAGAGATGCAGTAGACTTACAACAGGCCAATGATTTAAAGTTATTGTTCCCTTGGCCATGTTTTAGAGGCAGGAAAAAAAAAACCCTAGGGAATTTGTGTAGTGGGTTCGAGTGTGCCGCTTGTGAGCAAGGCTCCCAATGGCTGTTACACCTTTGGTCATTCCTGACTCTCTTCCATGTTTTCGTTTCTCCCCTGGTTGTTCAAAACAGCCAAGGGGGCTCAGAGTGGTGGGTGACCAACCTTATGTTGCTCATCCCTGGATGAGCCAAATTTACATTACAGTGATGGGAGTTACCTAGGAGGTCTCTGAGTGTCTTAGATTAAACCCCAGACAACTCCCTGAGACCAGCACTCACAAAGGGATGTCCTAGAGTTTAGACCACAGGGAGAAATGCATTGTCAATCTTCAGAGGCCTGTGGAACCCAAGCACTCATTTTAGATTTTATCCCTGTTTTGGTTTCTGAGCACAGGCCTAGCATGCTTGAATAACCCTTGCCCACAATGCCACATCTCCCATTTAGCCCCAGAGCTGAAAAAGGCAAGGGAACATTGCCCCTTGAAACCATACTCACTGCATCCCAAATGGCTGGAGACAAAGGGTAATCTGGGTCACTGCAGGAGAAATGTCATCAGAAAACTCAGTTCTTGTTGATGCAGTAAAGATTTACAGATCAGCAAGTTGATTAGTATGCAAGCAGAATTTATTGGTAATGTGTTCTCAAGGAAGAGAGCGGGCCTTGCTGGGGTGGCAAGAGAGGCACAGGCAAAGGCATCAGGCCCCTTGTCCTGAGGATTTAGCTGGTTTGTGGGGTGAGGTGAGGGTGAGTATGATATTAGGAGATGGGAGTTACATATCGATTGGTGGATAAAGGTGGTGCTGATCTTTCCCAGGGAGGACATGACCACTTAAACAGAGGCATATGTAGGGGTGTGTTCCCAGGGTCCTCATCGTTTGCTCCAGACCACATCTGGTCATCTGTTGTAAAACAGCTATGTGATTAGAGGCAGTTAATTAAAGTTATTAATGGGCTTTTTCTTTAAGTACTATGGAGCCTCTCCTACCCCTCCTCCTTCCACATTTTCTAACTTCTCCCTAACAATACCAATGTAATTTCTTTGTATTAAGAGATGGACTGATGGGGGACTCAAAAGTTGGAAAATTTTAGTTTCAGGAAATAGTTTGATAAGTCTAAGAAGCAAATGCAGGTGAAAAGCTTTTGCTTCAGGAACTGCAGGCACAGCCCACCCTGACTCCAGGAAGAGACCCTAAACAGTCAAGGTGATATCCAGCCATTGAGAGTTACCACCTGGCACAAGAATGCTGCAATTTTCTTTTTAATCTAATTTTTCCTGAATTCCAAACCACTCACCACTCTTCGGTCTCTGTTCTAAAAAGGCGGGCTTGTATCCATTAGGGTACAACCTGCTGTCTTCTCAGCTTGCTGGCCATCTGAATAAAGCACCCATAAAGATTCAGTCCCTGTCTCTGCTTACTGGGTCTGGTAGGTAACAGGCAGCCCAAACACAGGATTTTCTGGTTTCAAAAGGAGTATGAACAGCAGAGAGAGGCATATTCCTGGAAGAGTCAGAAACAATTGTGAAGACCAGAGCCCCTGAGGCCCACTAAAGACTAAGGCTTCCTGAGAGATTACATAATGCAATCCCTTTCCCACATTTTACCGTCCTATCACAGGAGCCCAGTACAGTAAGTGTGGGTCACAGTCCAAAGAAATGCAAGACACAGATGCTCTGAGGAACACTTAGGGGAGGCCTGAAGCCAAGAGGAGAGACAAACAAGAACATTAAAGATATTTGAAGCTCATGGCATCTTTGATACAACAAACATTAAACAGGTCCCAATTGATAAAGATGAGAAAGTCAGATCTACATGACAGAGAAGCTTCCAACAGGATGAAAGATAAAACCACTTGCTGGGTTCTAAATCACACATTAAAACAATAAAATGAGAAGGTGGAGAAACTACTCATCACACAGTCCTTAAAAGTCCATCCTAAGAATTCTGTTAATTCTACACGCCAGGACATTAGGAGGCAGGAGAACATTTAGCCTAAGAAACTAGATGAATTTTGATTCAACCATTGTTTGATTTTGTTTTTCTCTATAAATCACCTAGTATCATCTAATAGTTACTGTGAAATAAAAAGAGAATGTTTTAATAAGGAAATGTACTTTTACAAGTCATTTACATTCATTATCTGAAAAGATTCATCTCTGAACATAGATACCTGAATGTGAGAATTTTAGGAAAGGAGAGAAGACAAAATTAAAGGCAACATTTTGGGGATCCAGGAAAAGTGACCCCTAGACCTCACAAATACACAAGCAACTACAAAGAAGAGGAAAGGGGTCCCCAAGCTGGCTTTATTACTCCGTGCAAAGGGCAAATGTACCCTAAATATTTAGGGTAAGTTACCTATAGAGGGTTTTTTGACTTTTAAAATTTAGCCTTACTGACCTCTAGTAGCGCCTCTGATTTTATCTAACACTGAAATTTCAAGGCAATTTAACACAACTACAATAATTTAAGTGATTACTTCCAAAACAGAAAAGACATAGAAACTATCCTGTTGGAAATCAAAAACGGAAAAAATACAGACAATAGGCATCTAAAGAAAGAAAAAAGACAAGCGAACACGGGCACCTATTGCGGAACGAGACACGTTTATCGAAAAGGACAGTGTACTTGAAGAACATTACATACTACTCCAAGCTGTGGGCTTAGCGTCTTGTCACAAAAACCGCTGCAAACTAATCTGAATCTTTGCCAGATGACAGTCTGTTTGAAGCTTCAACTACACTTGGGGTAAAGATGACTCAGTGACCAATGAAGTCATTTACAGAGGAGCTGATACACAATGTGTTAATTATACTCGTACTGCCTCTGGTGGCACATTCACACACCTGAAAAATCAAATCCAATTTAAAACACTCACTACAACAACAAGGTAAAGACCATGTGTGTGGTATACTACCATTTTTTGCAAAAATGGGGGAACATATTTATGTATGGAAGTGGTTTATGTATGCTACAAAAAGTCTCCGGAAGAAGTGACAAGGAACTACTGACAGAAGCTGTCACTTTTGGGAGGGTGAGATGGCAATGGGAAAGGGAAGACTTTTCACTCTCTATGTCTAGGAACCTACTGAAGTAAATATCATGGACTGAATGATTCAGCCAAGAAAATTAATTTAAGAGCCACTCATCTAAAGATCCCATGTTTGGAAACCCGTGACATCTTACTACGCACATTCAATTTTGGGTGATCTAAATGGCAAGTTATAACAATATATTTCTACAGCTTTGGGAAAACTGATCTTGAAGATTTAAAACATTTGTTTTTCATGACTTGATTTAGCAACAAATCTCTTATCTGTCACCTCAGTTTAACTCCCAAGCAGGGGCCAAGGCCACACACGCACATAAAATCCACTGGATAGCGAGGCTTTCAGGAATGCAACTACTTTACCCCAGTAAGTAGCTCACAGAAAGTCTCGTTGATAGGATTACGACAAACAACCCCATTAAAGAACACCTTTCCCAGTTTGCTAATGCCTATCAAGGAAATCATTCCCAACTGATCAGAACCAAGCAAACAACCCACTTTCGCACTAGGCTTAGAACCAAGAGGGAGTCTGACTGGAGCTCATTTAAGTGCCTGATCCTGCCATTAACACTGGAGTCACCACTGGTCAAGACGGCAGTGTAGATAAACGTCCTCCCACTACCATTAAAGTTACATTAAAGTTACAACTCAACT
>PVJD01016566.1:0-20544 GCA_004026545.1 Mormoops blainvillei
CCACTGGACCCTACAGGACACCTACTACATTAGGCCACACTACCAAGACACAGAGTCAAAGCAACTCTACCTAATACATAGAAACAAAAACAGGGATGCTGCCAAAATAATGAGACAAAGAAACATGGCCCAAATGAAAGAACAGATCAAAACTACAGAAAAAGCTAAATGAAATGGAGATAAACCATCTATCAGATGCAGAGTTCAAAACACTTGTTATAAGGATGCTCAAGGAACTTAGTGAGGACCTTAGCAGCATGAAAAAGACCAATGAGAAACGAAGGATGCACTAATTGAAATAAAGAACAATTTACAGGAAGACAACTGTAGAGTGGATGAAGCTGAGAATCAAATCAATGATTTGGAAAATAAGGGGGGGAAAAGGAACCAATCAGAACAATAAGAAGAAAATGAATCCCAAAAAATGAGGATAGTATAAGCAGACTCTGAGACAAATTGAAGCATTCCAACATTCTCATAATAGGGGGGGCAAAAGAAAAATTGCAAGAGCAAGAAATTGGAAACCTATTTGGAAAAAATAGTGAAAGAAAACTTTCCTAATCTGGTGAAGGAGATAGACATGCAAGTCCAGGAAGCACAGAGAGTCTCAAACAAGATGAATGCAAACAGGCCCACTCCAAGACACATCATAATTAAAATGCCAAAGGTTAAAGATGAACTTTAAAGCAGCAAGAGAAAAGCAGTTAGTTATCTACAGAGGAATTCCCATAAGACTGTCAACTGATTTCTTAAAAGAAACTTTGCAGGCTAGAAGGGATTGGCAAGAAATATTCAATGTCATGAAAAGCAGGTACCTACAGCCAAGATGGCTCTATCCAGAAAAGCTATCACTTAGAGCTGAAGGGCAGATAAAGAGATTCCTAAACAAGAAAAAACTAATGGAGTTCATCATCACCAAACCATTACTATATGAAATGTTAAAGGGACTTATTTAAGAGAAAGAAGAAGATCAAAACTATGAACAATAAATGGCAATAAATTCATATCTATCAACAATTGATTCTAAAAACAAACTAAATGAACAAGAAGAACAGAAGGAGAATCATGGATACAGAGAATGTTTTTAATGGTTGCCAAATGGGAAGGGGATGTGTGGGCATGGGTGAAGAGGCGAGGGGACTAGGAAATACAAATAGGTAGTTACAGAATAAACATGGGGATGTAAAGTTCAGTGTAGGAAATTGAGTAGCCAAAGAACTTAACACGTATGACCTGTGGACATGAACAATGGCATGGAAGTGGCCTGAGGGGATGGGGGTACTGCGTGGAGGGATGCAAAGGGGAAAAATTGGGACAATTTTGAAAACTGTAATAGCATAATCAATAAAATATAATTAAAAATAAAATTAAAAATTAAAAATAAATAATTTTATTTAACTTAAATTTAGATAGGCACATGTGGCTAGTGTGTATCATACTGGGCTGTGGTGCTCTAGGCTATTAGGAACCTAAGCAAATGGACAATATTAAGTTAGCTTTGAGCAAGAAAAATTTCAGAGTGTACTGTATCCTGCACTGTACCCAATACACCAGGCCACCTTTCATTCTGGCACGTTGTTTTTTAGTTTAATATTTATTTACCTGGGGTGCCCTCTGCTGTCTCTAGGAGGACTATGTTTTGAAATGTCCTCAATGTGAATAGCTTTGGATGACAATTGGTTCTCTAAACCCTTCTTATTAGTCCAGAATTAACCATTGTTATCAGATGGTTCTGTAGTTAGATCTGACCCTTACAATTTTATTTAAGCAGAATTTCTTCTGAAAGTAAGTTAGAAATTAACCTAGAAGATGATTATGGAATTGTATCTTGGTAACAAGAGGAACAGAAACCTTTCTGGATTGATTCACCATGGTTTTGGCTAAATCTTTTCTCCCTTGCAGAGGTAATGATACCTTCAGGCATTGCTAAGAGCTGATGTCTAACATTCACATTTATATTCTGTGTTACAGTGAAAATAACCAGGAAAACCAGGCCTAGATTTGCACAGGTCTGTGGCAACTGTGGGCAAAATGACAGGTGGCCTTGAAAATGAGAACAAGGAATTGAAGTCCAACCCAGGAAACGTGGAAACCTAACAAAGGATCTTAAGGAGAGGATTAGAACGTGTGTGTGGTTTGTGAACATAAGTTTTATGAGTCTGAGTTATTTCTCATTGTTAACTGAGGGGTAAGTAAATGTAAGAGAGAAAGAGAGAGAGAGAGAGAAGCCAGGCCAAATTTTGTGTAGGAGATACGATACTATTAAACTCAAAATAGTATTAGGCATAGTTAAAAAACTTATTTGGACGGAAAAAATGATGCTGTCAAATATGTGGAGGAAAATCATTTGCTTATTGAGTAGGCAACATGAATCACTGAGTAAAAATTGGAGCATCACAGTTTTGTTACCCTCCCTCAAGGAGACGTGGAGAAGAACACTTAGCAAACATGAATAATAAGGATGCAGCATGTGGCCTTAGATCATGAACGAATGCTTGAGAAATGCGGTTTGCCATCAGCTCAAAAGGCCAAAAGAATGTAGGAGTGTTCAGCAGAGCAAGAAGCATTCCCAGCTTTGCTTCTGTGGAAATTGAGACATTCTAGGTCATAGACTTGGTCCCTAATTAAGTTTCTAACATGGGCCATTATGATATGGTTATGGGTGTAGATTTCATTAGATGTTTTGTCGGCAAAATAAATATGTCAGAGGCTACTTAATCATTTCAATAAATATGTATTAATTCTTTATATGCATGAGGCACCGGCAAGGTTCCTGGCCTTGACTATCGTAGATCTTGTGGGCCCATGAAACACCACAAGGTGCCCAGTGCTGTGGGGAGTAAGCTGTGGGAATGCTGGGAAAGGAGGGAGAATAGACGGTGTTGACAAACTGCCCCAAAACAATCTCTTCCTCCTTTCTGGTTGGCATATACGTGATTACGCACTGGACTCAGGAATGTTGGCTCTCTCCCCAGGTCTGAAGGTTTATCCGAGCTGATCTAACCTAAGCACCATGGCCCCATTTCTCTTGATGATTTTTATGCATGACTGATGCAATTCTGGTCACTAAATTGTGAGGGAGGCTCCCAGGAATGGGTTCCCAGCTCTTAGAGGGACATAAATGGATACAGTCCAGTCTGTATGTGATACCTAGGCCTAGGGGAGATGTCTTGGCACCCTGAAGGCATCTGTGTCTTTGGTGATGCCGAGTCAGCCAACACTGGGCTGTATTGTGAGGTGATCAACTCTCTGGTTTGTCCAGGGTTTTTCCAATTATAGCACTAAAATTCCCTACTATACATGAGACATTGTGCTGAGGATTTTACATATATTGTTTTCTTTTCTCCTTGCGATGATTTTTTTTCTTAAGCTTTTTATTTTGAAATAGTCATAGATTCACATGTAGTTGTAAGAAATAATACAGAGAGATTCCATATATGCTTTACCCAGTTTCTCCCAATGGTAACATCTTGCATGACTAGCACAATATCACAACCTCTATACTGACATCAGTACAGTCCAACATAGACCATCCCCTCACCACAAGGATGCCCGTGTTGCCCTTTTACAGACACATCCCCTTCCTCTCACCCACACCTGCTTCTCAACCCTTGGCAACCTCTGACCTGTTCTCTATTGCTATGATTTTGTCATTTCGAGAGTGTTAATATAAATACAATCTACAGTATGTAAATTTTGGGATCGACTTTTTTTCACTCAGTATAATTCTCTGGAGATTCGTCCAAGTCGTTTCTTTGTCTTGCTGAGTAGTATGCCATAGTATGAATGCACCAGAGTTTGTTTGACTGTTTACTCACTGAAGAACATCTGGGTCGTTTCTAGTTTTTGGCTGTTAGGATTAAAGCTGATATGAACATTCATGTGCAATTTGTCAAGTGACCATTGGTTTTCACTTTTCTGGGATAGGTGACCAAGGGTGCAGTTGCTGGGTGGTATGATAGTTGCATATTTAGGTGGGTTTCTTTTTTGTTTGTTTTCATGAAACTGCCAAACTCTTTTCCAAAGTGGCTGTACTGGCCAGACTGCCTTCTCTTATCTTTCAGAGTCTTATGTGATTTTATACATAATACCTAAGGGTTTTAGCTGAACTTAATAGTACCTACCTCTCCATCTTCTGCCACAGTTACTTTTTGAGATAGGTAGTTTCGCCATGTATGTTAGTTTCTCAGGGCTGCTGTAACAAATTACTACAAACTGAGTGGCTGAAAACAACAGAAATTGTTGTCTCACAGCTCTTACATCTGGAACTGGAAGTCTGAAATCAGAGCATCAGCAGGTCTATACTCTCTCTCTCTCTCTCTCTCTCTCTCTCTCTCTCTCTCTCTATCTGGAACATTTAGAGATATCCTTCCTTGCACCTTCTTAGCTTCTCATGGTTGCTGGCAATCTTTGCCATTCCTCAGCTTGCAGCTGCATCACTCCAATCTCTGCCTTCATTGTCACCTGGCATTCTCCCTGTGTGTGTGTGTGTCTTCAGATGGCCTGTTCTTTATACGGGCAACAGTCATGTTCGGTTAGGAGCCCACCCTGCTCCGGTATGGTCTCATCTTAACGTCTCTGATTACATTGCAATGACCCTATTTCCAAATGAGTTCACACCTGAGGTACTAAGGGTTAGACCTTTAACATACCTGTTTTTGAGGGAGAGAGGGGATCAGAGGACAACATAACACCATGTGACTGCTGAAGAAAAGCAGACCCAGACAACAAATAGGGGCAGAGCTGGGATCTGAGTGGGATTTACCTTATCTCGCTCTGGTTAATTTATACCACTTAACCTCTCTGGGGCTTACTTATCACAGACAAATAATAAATATTATATTAATCCATAAAGAAAAGGAGGTCTTAGAAGCTATGCCAATGGATTAGTATTACAGGTCAATTTGTCTTCTCTTTGACGGACTTCACCGTTTGTTTGTTTGTTTGTTTGTTTGCTTAAATAACAGAAATGTATTGTTTCACAGTCTGAAGACCTGAAGTCTGAGGTAAAGGTATCAGCAGGGCTTGTCCCCTCTGCAGGCTGTGAGGGCGAATCTGTGCCCTGCCTCTCCCCTTGTTTCTGGCGGTTTGTTGACAATCTTTGGCATTTCCTCAGCTTATAAGATCGTTTCAATCTCTGTCCTTGTCTTCATGTATTATTGCTCATATTTGCAGGTATGTCCAGCTTACTCCTTCTTGTAAGAACACTAGTCATATTCAGCTTAGGGGCTCACCCTACTCTACTGTGACCTTATCTTAACTAATTATGCCTGCAACCACCCTATTTCCAAGAAAGGCCACATTCTGAAATTCTTGGGTTAAGATATCCAAATGTGTGTTTTGTGAGGAAACAGCTCATTCCCTAACACTATTCCACCAGTGACCCCAAAGAAAGAGGAAGAGAGGGGGAATCTAGTAAGTAACATTTACATTCTTTTTTTGAAATTAAAAAAAAAATTTAATTAAATTTATTGGAGTGACATTGGTTAATAAGATTACATAGCTTTCAAGTGTACAATTCTATAACACATCACCTGTATGTTACATTGTGTGTTCAGCACCTCAAGTCAATTCTCCCTCTGTCCATGTATTTGACCCCCTTTACCCTCTTTTATCTTCTCCTCACCACCCTTTCCCTCTGGTTACCTGACTTCACTTTGGTACCGTGTCCAAACTTGCTCTGTAGCTGCTTTCAAAGAGTTAGTATGCAGGATTCATTAGGGGAAGTATTCCATTTACTCTCTACACACCTGCTTTCTGCAGTGTTCAAGGGACTCTGAGAATAGGCCTGGAAGTCAGTCAGTTAGTCAGACAGACACGTGGCGTGGAGTACCACTTTCAACCACAAGGCCGGCTGCTCTTAAAGAACGTGTGATGAATTCTGCCCAATTACTAACACATTAAGTGACAAACCATACCCAGAACTTAGATATTTGCAGGCAGGGGCTTCTGTTCCTATGTAGTGAAGGAAGGGACAGATCTGGTGTGTCCATAAAAAGGCAGCTTTGATCAGCTACTTTCCTCCCAGACATCAGGCTCCTGGGTCAGCACACACTCTAATTTTAGCTCACTGTTCATCTTTAGGCTTCCACAACATAATTGAATACACATCAGAGTTTTCTTTTGCTGGTCTTTCTATTATTGCCTAAATCTCTGAGAAGACTCTGTTCAGGCCCAGAAATGTGTTGTTGGCTTCTTGTCTTACTGCTGCAGTCTGATCTGTCTTTCCCGTCCCAGCCTACTTCTCTCTGGATTTTCTACAAAATATTGCTTTCTGCAGTCTGGGATGCATTTCCCTGCAGTTAAGAGCTCTATTAACCATGGGCTAACTTGGAACTCTTTTGAAAAATGTTAATTTTTTGAGCTTTCCTTTCTTTAAATCTTTCTTTTAGTAATATTTAGAAGCAATAATCTATTTATTTTTGAGTAAGAAGGCAGCACTTGTCATTTAACCAAATGCAGAACCACACCCATTGGGGTTTTGCTTTATAATATTTTAAATAAAAGCTGATGTTTTAAACTATAACCATGTATGTGTGTTTGGATGTATGTACGTATTTTTGCCTCTTCAATCAGGTTTTATTCAAAATTAGCTGTCCGAAGTGACCATAACTGCATATTCAAGCCTAGGTCACAGTTTCAGCCCCCAGTGGGAGCACGTACGAAAAGGCAACTGATTGGTGTTTCTCACATTCTCTCTCTTTCTCCCCCCAGCCCCTTCCTCTCTCTTTCATAGCAATGAAAAATGTTCTCGGTTGAGGATTAAATAAAAACAACCTCGATGAGAGAATTAAAAGACAAAACAAAACAATGAGGCTATTGTAAAGAGAAGAAAAATAAAGGAGACGGTACCTGAGAAGAACCACTTTGCCCCAAACTCTCACCTGCATGAATTTATGAGTCTCATTAATGAGAAACCTGCAACCAAGAGTGGAGGAGACGAGTCATCAGTGATGACAGCCATGTGTCCTTGGGCAGCGAGCTGGTTTCCTCAGGCTGCTGTAACAAAGAGCCACAGACTAGTGACTTGAAACAGCAGAAATTTATTCTCTCACAGCTCCGGAGTCTGGGAGCCTGAAATCAAGGTGTCTGTCGGGCTGTGCTCCCACAAAACCTGTGAGGGAGAGTCACTCTTTGCCTCTTCCGGCTTCTGGTGTTGCCAACACTCCTTGGCATTCTTTGGCTTGTGATTGTGTCACTCCAGCCTCTGCCCCTGTGATCACATGACCTTCTCCTTTCAGTTTTTGTCTCGATATCCAAATTTCCTCCTTTTGTAAGGATATCAGTCATGTTGGATCAGGGGCCCACCTTACTCCATGAAGACTTCATCTTAAATAATTACATCTGCACAGATCTTATTTCCAAATAAGGTCACATTCTGAGGTGCTGGAGGTTAGGACTTCAATATAGCTTTTGGGGGAACAGTTCAACCCATAACAGGTAGTCTAGCTACATGTCTACTTCCTTGTTTCCAGGGAGGCAAAGATGAGAAGCCGACAGTCCCTTTCCTTTCTACCACCAGTGGCCCTGCTTCAGTGTGCTCCAAACGTCAGTGTCTATTACTGTGGCAAGTCTACGACAGCAGGCTGTGGCCAGAAGGAATTCAAGCCCAGAGGTGACTCTGGCTAAACACCCTCCAAACCCCCATGTGGGGAAAGGAGCTGTGGAGTTGGGAACCTCACCCCAGAGTTGCCTAAAAGAAATGGTGGAATGACCTCAGTGAACTTCAGAATCGCTACTGATTCCCAGGGAGTAGCAAACTGATGGAGTTCATCATTGTTACAGGAGGGCTTGCATGAAGAAGAGATGGTTATTTCTTCTCTCAATTTAAATCCCTCAAAAGATTTGTGCCGAGGTTAGGCCCTGAAAGGGGAATGAGGATTGGATTCACCCTTTCCATAAATCTGGATGGGGGGTACTACTTCCTACCAGTAGGGGGCATAAGAAGCTGACATGAGAGGCACGGCTTTCCTGGAGTTTTGGCTAGTCCTGTGGCTCTCAGCTATCTGTCTCTGCTTATTAGAACCATGCAACGATATGAAGTCATTTCTTCAAAAGAGATCTCCAGATAGCAAATGAGCACATGAAAAGATGTTCATCATGAGTTTTTAGGGAAATGCAAATAAAACCAGAGTGAGATACCACTGTACACCTACTGAAATGACTAAAATTAAGAAGACTGACATACCAAATGTTAGCAAGGATGTGGAAAAAACAGAACTCTTACACATGGGCCCTGGGAATATAAAATGGAACAAGCATTTTGTTTTTTTGTTTGTTTGTTTGTTTAGTTTTATTACTATTTTATTAAGAAGGAAATCCCACTGAGGGATCTTTTTAAGGTTCTTTAGAGCTCTAGATTTTTTTTTTTTTTTTTTTTTTTTACTTTCAATATTGTTTTGTATTGGTTTCAGTGTACGGCATAGTGATTAGACAAGGGACAAGCACTTTGGAAAGGCAACTTGACAGTTTCTTTTTTAATTTTTATTTTTTGACAGTTTCTTAAAAAGTTAAACATATCTCTGCCATATGATCCAGCCACTCGACTTCTAGGTATTTACCCAAACAAAGAAGCCAGACAAAAATGTATAATACTGTATTATTCCATGTATATGCAATTTTGGAAAATGCAGACTAATCTATAGTGATAGAAGTTCAGTGGTTCCTTGGGTATAGGGAGGCTGAGAAAAGCAGAGGGTACAGATGACAAAGGGGCACAAGGAGACTTTTGGGGTGATAGCCGTTCATTCCCTTGATTGTAGTGATGGTCCCAGTGAGTAAACACATTTGTCAAACTTCTTTGGTTGGTCACTTTAAAAACGTACCTCAATTTTCCCTGGCTGGTATAGCTCAGTGGATTGAGCATTGACCTGTGAACCAAAGGATTGCTGGTTCGATGCAGCAGTCAGGGCACGTGCCTGGGTTGCAGGCCAGGTGCCCAGTGCGGGGCACGCAAGAGGCAACCACACATTGATGTTTTTTCCCTCACTTTCTCCCTCTCTTCCCTTCTGTCTAAAAATAAAATAACTAAAACATTTTTTAAAATGTACCTCAATTATACCTCAGTAAAGTTGTGTGTGTGTGTGCGTTTTTTAATGCTACCTGAGCTCCAGTTTCCAGTGATTCTGACTTCACTGGTCTGGATAGGGCAACAGGATGGGATTCTTAAGAATCTGCCCCTGAAATGCAGCCAGGTATGATCACTGATCCTTGTAATTTCTGGTAAGATTTTCAAGAATGAGAGACTAGGCTAAGGCTAAGCAAAGGCTTTTAATTTTTGTGGCTGAGGGAAAGTAATGTATTTAAATCAACCAAAGGACATCACCTAGGGAAATAGTAGCATTTACTAAATTGTAGGTCAAACCACATGAAATAACCAACTTTTGGGTCATCAAAGCTCAACTGGTGGCAATTTCGTAAGGTTCAATGTATATTTTTAATATTTTCACTCTTATCAAACGATAATTAAGAATTGTCATATAAGTGCTGGACCAAGTCCCACTGTGTCACTTCAGAATATTAGAACTATAATATGGCAACGTAAACACACTTCACTAACCATACTTCTCCCCTATCTCACCCCACACCCCTCTCAGTAACTACTCTGAATGGTACCATGAAATATTATTTATTTATTTTTAAAATTTCTTTTCTTTTTTAGTATATTTTATTGATTATTCTATTCTAGTTGTCCCACTTTTTCTCCCCTTTATTCCCCTCCAGCCTGTACCCTGCATCCCACCAGCAATGCCCCCCCACCCCTTAGCTCATGTCCATGGGTTGTACATGTAAGCTGTTTGGCTTCTCCATTTCCTATACTATTCTTAACCTCCCCCTGTCTATTTTGTACCTACCATTACACTTCTAATTCCTGTACCTTTTCCCCTACTCTCCCCTCACCCCCTCCCCACTGATAACTCTCCATGTGATCTCCATTTCTGTGATTCTGTTCCTGTTCTAGTTTGCTTAGTTTGTTTTTGCTTTTGTTCTGTTTTAGATTCAGTTGTTGATAGTTGTGAGTTTGTTGTCATTTTACTGTTCATAGTTTTGATCGTCTTCTTTTTCTTAGATAAGTCCCTTTAATATTTCATATAATAACGGCTTGGTGATGATGAACTCCTTTAACTTTATCTGGGAAGCACTTTACCTGCTCTTCCATTCTAAATGATAGCTTTGCCGGGTAGAGTAATCTTGGACATAGGTCCTAGCCTTTCATGACTTTGAATACTTCTTTCCAGTCCCTTCTTGCTTGTAAGGTTTCTTTTGAGAAATCAGATGACAGTCTTATGGGAACTCCTTTGTAGGTAACTGTCTCCTTTTCTCTTGCTGCTTTTAAGATTCTCTCCTTATCTTTCATCTTGGGTAATGTAATGATGATGTGCCTTGGTGTGTGCTTCCTTGGGTCCAAGTTCTTTGGGACTCTCTGAGCTTCCTGGTCTTCCTGGAAGTCTACTTCCTTTACCAGGTTGGGGAAGTTCTCCTTCATTATTTTTTCAAAAAAGTTTTCAATGTCTTGCTCTTCCTATTCTCCTTCTGGCACCCCTCTGATTCATATGTTGGAACGTTTAAAGTTGTCCCAGAGGTTCCTCAGCCTCTCCTTATTTTTTGGAATTTTCGTTTCTTCATTCTGTTCTGGTTGAATGTTTCTTTCTTCCTTCTGCTCCAAATTGTTGACTTGAATCTCAGTGACCTTCCTTTCACTGTTGATTCCCTGTGTATTTTTTTTGTTTCATTTTACATAGCTTTCACTTTTTCCTCTATTTAGCAGCCATATTCAACCATTTCTGTGAGCATCCAGATTACCAGTGTTTTGAACTCTGCATCTGATAAGTTGGCTATCTCAAACGCTTAGTTGTATATTTTCTGTAGTTTTGATCTGTTCTTTCATTTGGGTGATATTTCTTTGTCTTGGTGCTCCTATTACGTTGTAAGGGGCGGAGTCTTAGGTATTTACCAGGGCAGGGCAACACACTTGGCTGCACTTCCATGCTATCTGTGGGGGAGGGGTCAGAGAGGGAACAATACCACTTGCTCAGCTCTCATCCAGCTTTCAACCACTTCCCCTGATATCCGCAAGCAAATTGGGCCCTTCTGGTACTGACTCCTGGGTGGGTGGGTTTGTGTACATTCTAGAACCCTGTGGGTCTCTCCAATAAACTCTACTCTGAGGCGGGAGCTTTTCCCACCGTGGCAACCCCCCACAGGTTTTTACTGCCAGAATGTTTCTTCTTTACCTCCTTGGTTGTGAGACTTCCATACATTTCGATTTTCTGGCAGTTCTGATTGCTTTTTGTTTTTAAATTTGTTGTTGTCCTTTTGGTTGTACAAAGAGGCCAAGTGTATCTACCTACACCTCCATCTTGGCAGAAAGACCAGGATATATAATTTAAATTAAAAATAAACACAGTGTATTTTAAGCCTTTCATTTGGTCCTTGCCATAAAGTTTCATCCCATTTTTCCATGTTTAAATTCAACTTTAGATATGCTTCTTCTGTTTTAAAAAGTAATGTGTATTCACTGTAGAAAATGTGAAAATACAGAAAAACACAAGTAAGACTCTAAAAATTAAGCATAACCCTGCTTCATAGCTTGGCCACTCCTGAAAACCCAGGAATTAACTCAGTGGTTAGCCATTTTTGAAAATAATCTTCAGGTTATAAACAGTTCTTTGCGGTTCCTCTAAGTTACTTGAAGCCCTTGTTAATATTTATTCAAGCAGGTTAAAGTATGAATTAGTTCCTTAATATCAAAACTGGATGTCTTTTGAAGTGTTAATCCAGTGGTATAATAAAACTAGCTGGTTCATCTAAAAAATAAAAGGCAAGCCCTGGCCAGGTAGCTCAGCTGGTTAGAGCGTCATCCTGTTAGGCCAAGGTTGTGGATTTGATCTCTGGTCAGGGCACATGCAACAAGCAACCAATGAACGCATAAGTAAATGGAACGACAAATTGATGCGCCTCTCTCTCTCTCTCTCTCTCTCTCTCTCTCTCTCTCACTCACTGCCTGCCTCTCTCTCTCTAAAAATAAGTAAATAAATACCTATTTGAATGTAGATCTGAGCATCTCTATTCACTGGCTCTCAGATATTGTTTTAAATAATTACTGCCTAGAAAGCAGTTTTTCTGGTTCTCTTCTTTAATATACAAAACAGTTACCAGTGGTCAGTTAGAACTAACAAAATAGGGAATTGAATCAAATAAGAAAGGTAACAAAGTGGGTAAATAGGGCAGCCCAGGGATGGACAGAAAATCTGATTAGCTAGTTTCTGAAAATATTTGAGAGCCATGCTGTGGATGAATTACTGAACACAAATGTAGAAAAATTTCAAAATGGAGTTTTAGTGGCACAGTGCCTCTCTTTAAAGATGAGCCAATCCTGGGTGATAGCCGACCAGGGAGGTGCCTTGGGGCCTCTTCCTGGCTCCTCTGCAGGGAGTATAGTACTGTCTTCAGATTCCCATCTGTTCACATTGTGGTTAAAAACTATAGGAGGCATCTTGGAAATAAAACACATTTATTCTTCTTGGGTAATCTATAAAAAGTATTATCCTAGTCTGTTCAGTCAGCTATAACAGAACACCACAGACTGGGTGGCTTATAAACAACAGAAATTTATTTCTCACAGTCGTGGAGGCTGGAAGTCCAAGATCAAGGTGTTGGCAGAATCATCAGTGTCTGTTGAGAGCCCACTTCCTAGTTCATCCTCTCATTGTCCTCACATGAAGAAAGGGGCAAAGGATCTCCTGGGGTCTCATTCATAAGGGCACTAATCCCATTCATGAGGGCTCCACTCTCATGACCCAATCTCCTTCCAAACACCCCATTACCTTGGGGGTAGGATTTCAACATTATGAATTTAGGGGGGATACAAACATTCAGACCATAACAAGTATGTACCTTTACATCTTGAAAATGAAAACTAGATTACACAATGGAGTGCAGGAATCTTTGCCCGTTTCATACTAAGGAAATGCTGAGAGTCTGGCCTTAGCGCAACTCAAGGAGCCTTGAGCAAATGCCCATGGTGAGCTTAGTGCTGTGTGCCATTCAGCCCTTGAAGAATGAGCCTTCTGGTCAAATGCTAAACAAGGTCTCTATTGGTCCCATAGAGACCCACTCAGACTGACAGGCTGAAGACATTTGAGAAACAGCTGATGCAGAAAGGCGCTTCCCCGTATCTGACTAAAAGCAGAGCCTTCCGAGAGGGAAACTGCTATAAATCCCTTCTCCCACTCACACAGGATGAGAAATTGCATAAACAAACATTTTCAAAACTGTCGCACCTCCCATTTGTTCCCCTAAAAGCTCATTTGTCTCCCCGTAGGAGCCCTTTCTGACCCCCACCCCATTAGGTTGGTATACAAACCTCTATATCCAGCTGTTGAGGGGGTGCTTTTCACCCAGGGGCACTCACATCCATGTGAATAAAACTTGTTTTCTTTTCTCCTGTTACTCTGTCTGTTGTTAACTTTCAGGCCCCCAACCACTGAATCTTAGTAGAGAAAGTTTTTCCTCCCAACAGTGCAAATTTCAAGTGGGGAAGAGGCCATTCTGGGGTTGGCAAGAGTTGTATCTGGAAACTGCCTGTCTGCTGCCCATCTTTGCCCACACACAGGATGTCCTGATTGTTTCTTTCCTTTAAGGTCCCCAAAGCTCATAATGTTGCAATTTGGAGAAATTTACCAGAACTGTGAAATCTTGAGATTAGATTAAATGGTTGCTTAAACTCTCGAGTTACAGCACTGGTTTAAAGTCCTGGGATGAGCTTCATGCTCTTTTTGTAGCAGAACTACATTCATTGTTTTGTATGTGTGTTTCAGGAATTCTATGGTCTTTAAGAAGGTCTGTTTTTACAAGTCTGCTCTTGGCAGGATTTAAGTTTGATTCCAGTGTGGCCAAGGTTCTATTCCAAGGAAATCTAGGCAAAACGATATGTAACAGAAGTTTCAATGCACAAATAAAGATTTATAGGATACTTTGCACATGTATGGCGAGTTTATTTTAAAAGCAAACCCATGTGATTGAGGGTAGATCCCTGGGGAAGCAAAGGGACGTGTGGTCAGGAGGGAGGAAAGGCTACGGTTACAGGCTTACAGATTTTCAAGAAGGAAGTGGGAAACAGGGTCAAAGGCCAAAAATGGGTTGAAAAACTGAAATGACTTAGATTGGTCATGGGTGATGTGGGTGAGAGCAGTTTCAGGGGGTGTGAGGTTGGGGAGCAGGCTACGTAGAGGAAATGGCGCAAAAAATGTTAATGAGCCTCTTGGAGAGAATGATGGAGAAATGACAGTCACCCAGAGGAGGGAAGCTCCCTCTGTTCCTAACCCTACATGTCATCCCTGAAACTTTGAGCTAAGAATTAGTGAGGAATATGAAAACAAGAAATGTACAAGATGAGAAGTAGAATATTTTAAAGTGTGCATATCCATAAAAAATCAGGCAAAGTAGTGTTTTTTGTTTTTTTAATTATTAAAGAGATCCTCTGGTCCTTTCCTAGGTCAGATTTGATTCAATTATCCATCCAGTGTCTGCAGTGCTGACAATCAGTGAGGTGGAAGAGCTAACTCTAGACAGATTAGCACATTTTAGAAAACACTTCCACGCACAATGTTTTAAAAACATTCAAAATCTGCTCAATCAATTACTAAAATATTGAAAGCAATTCGAGTTCCTTGTTCTATCTGCATGGGGAAGTTCACATTGTTTTGCAAGAGGAAGTAGAGCTGTTAAAGGGTTCCTGGTCCTGTCAGAATAGCTGTCCCAGTGTGAGGAAAACCATTCCCACAGCCAGGTTCTAAGAACTGAAAAGTACTGCAGGCAATGACCAGATGCCAAGGACCCCAGGTCTTAAAGGAAAGCAGAAGAGGGGCCCTGTGTTTAGGAGTACCCAGGTAAAACCATGGTTTCAGAAAAAAAGGGGGGCTTCTCCAGCAGTGGGTTAAAGAGCAAAGAGTGGTGGGGGGCCAGGGTGGCTGTTGAGCTTAGGGGCACCCAACCCACACCCACACCCATATCAAAGCACAGCCTAAGACCTGACTGACAGAGACCCTGCCCTGCTGCAGTGCTGGTCTCTAACCCGTCTTTCTTTGTCCCTTGGAGCCTGTTCAAAGTCCTTCCCAGTGGTACATGTCCTCAATGGCAAGGTCCCAGACTTGGAAGATAAGAGGCAAGGCATAGACCAGTTACACAGATCTGTTACACAAAAAGGGAACATGTCATGTCTCCGCATCTAGATTTCTACCCAAATGAGGAATACTGACTGCTAGAGCTAGGGAGGCTGGCCGTGGGGCTTCCTACTGAACAGCAGCACCCAGCAATGCCTCACAGAGCGAGGCCTGCCTTAATCTTGGATTTCCAGCCTTCAGAACTGCTAAGAAATAAGTTTCTTTTTGTTCAGCCACCTAGTACGTAGTACTTGTTACAGCAGCCTGAACAAACTAATACACTGGGGAAAAAGTGGCCAGTGTCCTTGTCCCCAGGGAAATTAGGGAATGAACTTAAAGACCAGCATCCATCATGAGTCAGAGAAGGGTGACTAGAGATGCTTAAACCAGTGTTAGGACAGAATAGATGCCCACAGTTCTGGTTTTACCTATGGATTACCCAGATTTGGGTCAAGCTGAGGCCTTCGTCTGGAGGCTTTTCTCTCTCTCTTGCAGGTGAGAATCTTAGGGAAGATTCTGAAAGTGAAGCCAGGGGAGGGCTTCAGCATAATGTTCATCAGTTTTTCAGGTGTGCTCTTTTAGGGTCCTGGTCTCCACTGATTGGCCAGTGACAGGACAGGGGGTCTTTAGTTACTGCAGTTGGTTCTGGCTGCTGGTTTTGTCGCTTTTCTAGGCCTGGAGCTGAAATACACCCGAGGCCTAGATGTTATCTCCAGGGAGGAAAGGCAAGGGAGAGGACAGGTTACCCTTGGGGTGAGGTGTCTGTTTTCCCAGTTTTGCCCCCTGTCAGGGACTGGGGGACTTCCACCCTGGCGACTCGTCTGCACCTGGCTGTAAATTGCTTGGCCATTGTGTTCAGCTGTCTCAGTTTCCCTATGCCACTTGCCAAGGGGCTTTCTAGCTTAGTACTCTCCTGTCTCAGTATTGCAGTTGTTACGTCATTACAGCTGTGGATATTTTGTTTTGTTTTGCCTTTCTGAAGCAAGGAAAGGAGGTTACAAAGGTTCTCAGCTAGGTCCTCCTCCCAACCCCCGATCTATGTGTAAGGTGCTTATGCCTAATAGTCTTTCTGTAAATTTGGTTCACTCAGCAGTCCTGCAAAGGGCCCAGAGGCACGGATTTTTCCTGGAACATGGCAAGGCAAGCCTTTGGGCAGGGAATTCAGACCTCGGTTCGTTAATCCCGCCATGGAAAGGAGGATGAAGGGAATTCCAAGGGAAAGAAGAGCAGAAACTCCTGGCAGGGTGGGTGTGGGGTGTCTGAAATTGAAAAGTGAAACAGGCTCAGGAAGGACCCATTATTTCCTGCTCAAGCTGGGGTACGTTTGTTGTTCCCAAGAGCCTGATTCATCTTACTGAGTGCAGGGTGGGGAGGGGGTTGTGGAGGTGGGGCTGCTGGCAGAGGGGATGCTTCCAGAATTGGCACAGGAGAGGGGAGGAGGGCACGAGTAGGAGGCGCCACGCAGAGGAGGGGATAAGGGAACTGACGCGCATTGTGCACTCCCTGTGTAAAGGGTCACACACCCACAACAACAGCGCGAGGGGTAGTATCGTCATCTACATGTAGTGGATGAAGAAACTGATGGGCTGAACAATTAGGAACATTTGCTCGGAGTTGCTTGGTTAAGAAATGGCCAATCCGGATTGGAAATCCAGAGCTTCTCCCGCTCTTCCCTTCCATCCACTGACAGCAGGCCTTCGGCAGGAAGCAGACGGAGGGGAGCAAGATGGTACTGAAAGGGCCAGAAGCTATGCAGGAAGAGTTCATAAATTTGGTTAGACACAAATAAAAACTATTTGTGTGGTCAACAAAAATCCCCATAAACAAGGTTGATATACGGACAAATATATACATATTATTTTTTATATGTCATATAACATAAAAATCTATTTACGAATGTTTATAATTTACGTTTTGTATTTATGTATGTTTGAAATTTATTTACATATGATTCACATATGGTCCCTGTCTCATAAGATATGTTTCAAAATAACTACTGAGCAATGTTCACTTTTAAGAGATTTAATGATAAATTTAAATTGTATGGGTATCCTTCTGGAGCAGTGCTCCTCAATCTAAGGCGATTTTGGCCCCTCGGGAACATTTGGCAATGTCTGGTGGCATTTATTTATTGATTGTCACAACGGGGTGGTGATATTACTCCTGCTATTTGTAGGTAGAGGCCAGAGGTGCTTCTAAACACCCACAGGACAGCCACCAGGACCGACTGTTATACGGTCCGAAATGTCAGTTGTGCGCAGGTTGGGAAGCCCTGCTGCGGAGGGGGGCTGCTGTTTACTCTAGAGTTGATGAAGTTGTATATGGCACCCCATCATTCCAGATGCTGGACCTCGGCTCCTCTTTCTTTCCATCCTTCCCTCTCCTTCTTTTCTCTCTCCCTTCCCCTCACTCTTATTATTCCACATCCAGTCCACACCAAATCCTGTCGGTTCCACTTTAAAAATATAACTAGAATGTAAATAACTCTGATGACTGTTATTATGCTGATCCAAACCTCCATTGTCTCTCCCTGACATCCCTGCATCCACTATGGTCACCTCAACATAATAGGCAGGTGACGTAGTTTTTAGGACAAGTCAAGTCTGTCCTCTGCCCCAAATCCTTCGGCACTCTTTCACCCCATTCAGAGGACAAACCACGGACCTAACGACCTGCAGGTCCTAATGACCCTTTCTGCCCCACCCACACCCTTCCCCACCAACCTGCTGTTCAGCTCACCCTCCCTCTCCTGCTCAGTGCTGGGACTTCCCTGAGGCCCATACAACCCCCTAGGCAGGCTTCCTCCCAGGGCCTCTCTACCTGAGTCCTTCTTCCTCCAGATAAATGCATGTTTAACTCCTCACTTCATTCCATTGCTCAATGGAAACTTCCTTATTTAAACAATATATATATTGTTTAAAATTGAACCCCCTGCATTCTTTCTCAGGTCTCATTCTCTATCCACCTCCCTGCTCTATTTCTGTCCATCTAACACTTAATCATTTAGGACACTATGTATTTTGCTTGTTTGTTTTATTGGCTGTCTTTCTTACTGCTCTATTCCTGTATCAGGGCTAAATGCTTCAATTCCTATCTGCAGAATGAATATATGATAGATAGGCAGGTTTGTTTGTTTGTTTTTAAGGAAAGTAATTTAAAAGGTAGAATTGTTCTACAACAAAGTACCTAGAAATGCTCCCGGGTTACTTTGCAAAATCTGTGAGAAGGAACCACATTTTCTTATTTCTTTTATTTTAACTGTAGACAGACCCTGAATTGCTCATTTTGCATCTTTTAAAAAAATAAACTACATAATTTTCTTGGCCTTAGGTACATTTCATCTCGCAATTGGAAAAAGGATTACCCTGTTAGGCCAGTGGTTTAAATCCAGGCAAAATAAACATCAAACTTGGCATGTAAGTCGCTAGTTTAAACAGACTCTTAACCCTAGGCCTACCTCCTTCTTCAATACTTCTTCCTGAATATGAATAAGGCCATTGACAGTCTATAAGAAACTTTTTTAGGAGAGGTGGAAATGTGATTTGCAGACATTCTCCTGGTTAAATTTAGTTTTTTCAAGTGCTGTACAATAAAATAAATAAATAAATAAATAAATAAAACGAACTTGCTGAGTGAGTTGTACATGCTAGGCACTGGGCTAGTTGCTGGAGAGTCCCTGCCTTCCCCAAGCCCTGCTCTGAATGCAGAAGAAGTTTTTCAAGTAGAAACAACATTTAATTAATCAACAAATATATTCAAATACATATTGATTGTATTACAGTCCTACGCACTTGGGAGACACCAGAGAACAAAACACAAAGACCCCGCTCCCATGGGCTTACATACCCATATTTATTGAATGACGGAGTATGTTGAGAAAAGTATAGTGAGCTGGATGGGACACAAAATTAGCTTGAAACATGCTCCCTGTCTCTAGGGAATTACTACAGGAGATAACAATGAGATAGTGTGAATAAAATGGGCCAGTTAGAAGTTCTTACAGGCAAATCTACATGGAAGAGGCTGAGAGGGTGGTGGAAATGCTGAGGAAGGAACAGGAAAGGGCTCACCAGAGAGGCAGGGCTTGGAGAAAGGGTGCCTGGGCTGACAGATGGAGTTACAAGGCCCACGCACACGGATATGGAACTTGGGGACTTTTCAAGTAAGGCAAGCTCAGTGAGTGAGGGCGTGGAGTGTGGCGGGTTATGAAGTGTTTGCAAGACATCGGTTTCTGGCCTCACCACCGTGGTGAATTCATCCATTCTTTCCTGACTCACAGCTTCCTTGAGCAACTGCGATGTGCTAGATACTCTTCTCCAGGCATGATGGTGAGCAAAGCAGAAAAAATCTCTTCTTCGTGGAGCTTAGATTCTGGAGAGGAAGACCGTACCGTTAAACATGTGAATAAACGCAGTTTAATTTAGTGGCAAGAAAATAAAGCAGGATAGGGCCATAAGGGGAAAGCGGGTAGGAAGGTTATTGTAAAAAGGGTGGCACGTGTGTGGAAGGGGAGCAGATAATGGTGGGCAGGGTTCCAACTCATGGCATAGGAAATACAGAGCATGGCAGGTCTCCGAGCAGAGAAAGCAGTAGTTAGGAAACGTCAATCTAACAGTAACCTTCCACACCTGAGATGTGCAGTGGGCGAGATGCATTCACACCTCTCCCCATCTGAGTATCACTGCACTTAAGTGGGCCATGGATCCCATTCCCTTTCTACAGAAAACTGTGAGGACGCACAGTGGCCACAGCACACATTGCCTTCCTGTGTTCAAACTGGAGCTCGAGTTCTACATCAGCATTCTCTAAAGTAAATACCAAATCCCACACGCTGAATATTTTAGAAGCCTTTCAAGGTTTACTCTATTAAAAAAGGAAGGAGGAAAGATTTTGCTAATAGTCATTGCACTGCCAAAGTCAAATTTTCACTCTGGAGTTTTAAATGGCAATGGCTGTCCATTTTTCATATATAACATAGCATAAACGTTTTTTGGTGAAAGTTAACAAAACAAACAACAACAACGAACGACACTAGAAACCCACCCTCCTCTGTCTCCCCTCTTCCCCAGCTTTCTAACCATTAACAGTCTTAGGATGGGTTTTCAAAGATGCTCATTTACAGTAAACTTTTATAATGACCTTGACTAGTGGCTACATTTGCACACATGCAGATAAGGAAATCGACCCAGCTGGGAAAGCCCTGGGTGGACTGGGTTGGCAAGGGGCCCGTCACTAGCCCGGGACCTCAGGGTTCTGGGGTCACCAGTGCCCGGGGGCCTTCGGGGTCGCTCAGGAGCTCTTCCTTGGGGTCTGAACACGTAGGGAGGGGGTGAGGGGGATGCGGGAAGTGAAAGAGCTGTGCCCGGAGCAGCCGGGAGGG
>PVJD01016567.1:0-20544 GCA_004026545.1 Mormoops blainvillei
TAAAAATATTCTCCTCTTTCACAATCTTATTCAACTTCTCATACTAAACACTATTATTATTTCAATATGAATTGTTCTAGACTCTTTTCTATGCACATACCTCTATAAATATGCATGTGAAATGCACATGTGTGTGTAAGAAATGCATATGTATAAATATTCTTTTTTCACACAATAGATGTTTTGGATAGAATTGTCTGTAAGTCCACATTGGCCTTCCTTATTTCTTTACATGATGGCATTTAGTACATAATACATGTAGTATGTAGTAGATAGTATAAATGGGACATATTTGATTTAACCATTGTGTTGGAGATATGTAGATATTTTCCACTTATTTGTGTGTTCATTTAATTTTACTGTTATAAATATTACCGTAGAGAATATCTTTGGGCATATATCTTTAAATTTTTAATGGTCCTTTACTATGCAGAAGTTTTAAATTTTAATGTAGTAAACTGTAAGAGAAACTCAACCTCGATTTAAGAAAAAGTACAATGTATTGATTCACGTACCTGAAGGATTCAGGTATTGATGGATTCAGAAGTTCAAAGAATGTTATCGGGTTCTGTTTATGTCAGCTCTGTTCACGATAGTGTCAATCTTGGGCTCTCGGGAGTGGTTAACTGGCTTGTGGTAGCTCCCAAAACATCCACATTTTTATTCACTTAAAACAATTTCACTGGAATAATAAAACCTCAATCTAGAAAGTAGCTTAAATACCAGTTTCCTTTCCCTTACACCCACTTCCCCCCATACACATGACACGGGTGATTCAGGAACTCAGGAGCTATGGTTCTGAGTACATTTCTCTGTAATTCTGTCATCCTTTCTGGTACATCCCCAAATCGCTGCATCTCTAAGCATGTTGTGTTCAAGCGCGACATCCAGTGAAAGTAGAAAAGGAAACCTCTTGCCAAGCACATCTCTCTTTTTCCAGCTAAGGCAACTGTTTCCCAGGACCACCCTAATCCCACTCGCCTCCCCACCCCCTTGCACTAGCTTCCCCAGATTCCACTGGCTGGACTGGGCCATGTGATCATGACTCACTGCAAAGGATGATGGGAAAGCAAGTAATGCGCTCTCAGCCTCTAGATGGTGGGGGTGGGGGGTGGTGCGGCTCTATGGAGAGGGGTGGGGGCGGGGTTCATCTAGCAGCGTCTGCTCCAGAGAGTATCTCCCCCAGTCACTCCCGCTGCAGACAAAGGATTTGCCCTGAACTCTTATGTGTTCGTCCTTCCTGGTCTGGGAACTTTCCCATCTGATTGGCCGGGACAGGTCATGTGTTCCATCCTTAGCCCCAGATCCGAAGATCGTCCTGAACCCAGAGCATGAAGAGCGGGAGAGTGACTATTTATCAGGGTATGGTTACCAGAGGATGGGGGGGACGTATGCTGCAAACTCAAACCAGGTGGTGTGCACACGAACGTGTAATAATCACTGCTGAGAATAATGTCAGTTTCTGAGAGTGAATTTCTGGTAAACTTGGGCCTTTGCTTTCTCTCCATTCTCTCGTCCTCCTGGAGGGAATGGCGGAAGGACTCCTTAATGAGCTCTTTCCTTACCCTCTGCACTTCTCTGTTTCTCACTCCATCCCCCGGTGCCAATTGCCCATTTAGAAGTGATTGTCTTTTAAGTGAGAATTTAGGCATCCGTAGCCTAGACTAGCGTCATTGTTGGCCAAGTTGAGTGCCCATTAAAAGCAGAGATATCTTTAAAGCTTGCACTTCTAGCCTGTGCCTCTGCAGGGCCCCTATAGAGCTAGGTGTCATTGTGAAGGTTAATTACATCTCTCCATCTTCTATCAGATGTTCTTTTTCTGCCATCCTAAATGGGAGACATCCAATCACGCCTTCCTGTCCCTACATACCTATTAGCAGGTTATGAAGAATCAGAGCTGCTCAAAGGCTTGAAATTGGTATGTTTCAGCATGGGCTCAGCTACAAAAGCCATTTGAATGCTCACAGCTTTAAAATGACTTGACAGTCTGTCTATAAAATGTCCTATACTCTGATAGGGGTGAAAACATGCCCGCATACATTAGTGATCCATTGATTGTTTCTGGAGCTACGTAACCTTTGTCACCAAAGTGAGAGAACGGCTCAGAGCTGATCAGTCAAAGCAGCCATTAGGAAGCCTGTTCCAGCTCAGGGTTCCTGGGGAGAGAAATTGAAAAGGGAAGAGGTTTAGCCATAAATGCAGGGAACGTGCAGACAGGCTGGGCAAAGGCCGGCGAGGATGAGCACTGTTCCTTGCCTTGGCAGTTTGTGACTTTTTCTGGCCCACTTTTGGGTTAAATATAGGGCAGCAAAAGGCAAAATGATAATCGGGGCTCTGAGACCAGGAGTCGCCCTGCAAGGTGACGGCCATGCTATCTCCTGCAGCTGCAGCTCTAACGGCAGCAGAAGTGCACGTTTATGATTGAAGCAAATACCGGGGGAGGGCGGGTACTCTGAGTTCACCTCCTCTTAGTCAGAGGGTCTCATCCCTATGAGTTTTTTCAGGCCAGGTCTGAGAGCTTGTGTCCCCAGGCCAACCACTAACTGTGCCTGTGACAAATCAACAAAAACGTCACGGGGAGGATGGATGGGAAGTACCTGGAGCTTTCTAGTGGGTTAGCCAAAAAGCTCATTTAGTTTTTTCAGTAAACTAAAAGACACATTTTTCATTTCCACCAATAACTTTATTGATTTGGATATTTTGCGTATGTTGGCCATCTTCCCCATGGTCTAATGTCGATTGATCTCAACGTCTTGATCTAATCGCCATCACCTTTAACTGGTCTACCCAACTGTGGAGCGTCGTCCCACGAGAAATCCCCAGCGGGAAGCTTCGCAAACCACTTTTGACACGTTGGAACAGCCACAGCACCTTCTCCATGCGCTGCACAAATCGTTTTTTGTGTTTCTGTTGCGTTTTTTTTTACCTTTCTTGAAATAATAAAGCATAAGATGCCAGAAATGTTGCTTATTTTCTTCCACCTTCAGTATTAAAATGGCTATACAAAAGTTGACCAATTTCGATAAGTTTTTTAATGCAAACTATATGACACCTGTCACAATACAATCTAATAAAATTGTTTTGAATGAAGTTAAAGACAACTAAGTGGTACTAGAGCCAGCCATCTTACAGAAAAAAACAAATGAATTTTTTTGGCCAACTCAATATTAAACTGGGAGTGATGGATTAATAAGTGGTATTGTGTTTTTAACATCAGGCATTTCGGGAGTTTTGAATGAAATTTTCTTCAAATGCATCATTTTCATTTAAAAAAAGAAAACAATTTTATAAGATACATCCTTTGTTTAAAAATCTAAATTTGAGAAACATGCACGTATATCAAAGAAATGTGGAAATAGATGTTCACTGAAGTTTTTTTGTTTTCCAAAAAACACAGAGAAACATATGTTTCCTATTCCTGCAGGAAAAAATGACCACAAACTTAGGGACCTAAAACACAAGTCTATTCTTTTCCATTCATGGAGGTCAGAAGTCTAAAATGGGCTGACAGGGCCACTCTAAGGGAGAATTCATTTCCTTGCCTTTTCTGGCTTCCAGAAGCTGCCTGCTTTCCTTGGCTCATGGTGCACCCCCCATTCTCACTCCAGAAGGGCAGCTCTCCCACCTCTCTCTAATTCTGGGGTGACATCACCCTTTCTGACTCTGATCCACCTTCCTCCCTCTTATAAAGACCCTTGAGATTACATTGGGCCCATCTGAATAATTCGGATTAATCTCCCTGTCCCAAAACCCTTAATCACATCTGCAAAGACCCTTTTGCCATATAAGATGGTATATTCACAAGCTCTGGGCATTAGGATGTGGACAGCTATGCAGGGGCTGTTATCCAGGTGACCACAGGAGAATCTGTATCTATCAGGACAGACAAGGTGCTACTGCAGTGACAAACATTCCCCTCTGCCCCCAAACTCCAAGGGCTTAACTGGCAGCAAGGTTTCTCTTCAGTGGGGTCCCATGTTTGTAAACTGGGGAGGGGTCAGCTAGGAGCCTCGCCGAGGGCCACACAGCTGGAGAGTGGGCAGCTGGACTTCCACCTGAGTCCTTGACTGGACTCTGCAGCTGTGACTTTTTGCAAACACAGATTCCTTCCATTCCCCCATGTAGCTTTGTGGCTCTGTAAAAATAAGTAAATGACAGAGTTGGGCTGAGCTAGTTGGACGCCCTCTGCTCTATTTATTTTCCAGCATCTGCTTCATAAGCTGTTGGACGTCCATGTTAATTTTCCTCATTGCTGTTAACCTCGCCTTCCAATTATGCAGAATGTTCCAGCACAGCAGCCCCTTATTACAAGGCCTGTCTTTGGCTGACATTTGATTCTGTATATCTTGGCCTTGACCGACAGAGGCAGCGACTTCTCACGTCGACCTCGTTTTATCCAAAGTGCAAACGACTCCGTGAGCAGACGGGCGTCTGGGGGACCCAGGAGCACCAGTGGCTGCCGAGCAGGCAAAGAAACGCTTATTGAAAGAAGAATGATGAAACTGTTTACTTGGTTTCTTCAAAAAGCATGAAGATTGGGAGGGTAAAAAAAATTCATGGAAACCTGTGGTTTTGGCTTTTTCTTTTTATGGACTCTAATTTAAAGTTCATGTGGCCCATTTCACTTGGCATGGGGGCTTCCATGAGCGCTCTGTTTTGCCTGGTTTCCCGATTAAACCCTGAATCATTCACTCATTCATGACCTAGTTATCAAGCATCTATTATGTTCCAGGTGCTGTTCTGGGCCCAAGGATCAATGAAGATGAAGACACTATGGAGCTTGCCTCCTTGTCAGCAACAGTCAGTAAAAAGATAAACTGTATCTAGAATGAACCAGGAGGTGGCTGGTGCTAAGAAGGAAAGCGAGGCAGGAGCGCCTCGGAGGATGCCGACATGGAGCAGAGGCCTGAAGGTGAGGAGGGAGGGAGACGGCGCAATGTCTGGGGAGAGTGCGCGTTCCAGGCAGAGGGAGCAGCAAGTGCAAAGGCAGGAACACGCCTGGCACTTCTGAGCAGCAGAGAGTGACCCGTGTGACCGCAGCGGAGTGATGGAGAGAGACAGGTGTGCAGGAAAGGCCAGAGAAGTGGGAGACCAGACACACGAGCCTCGAAGGCCATGGTTTTATCTCAGTGAGGTGGGAGACCTTTGGAGGGTTTTGAGTAGAGGAGAGTGTATTAGTTTCCTATTACTGTGTAACAAGTGACCACAGACTGAGTGACTTAACATAAACTCACCATCTCGCAGTGCCTGTGGGCTGGGAGTCAGGCATGTTTTAGCTGGGTCCTCAGCTCAGGGTCTCACAAGGATGAAATCAAAACGGGGGCTGGCTGTGCCCTCATCTAGAGGCTGTGCTGAGATGAGATCTGCTTCCAGACTTCCTTGGATTGTTGACATAATTTATGTTCTTACAGCTGGATGACTGAGGTCCTTGTTGCCTGGCTAGCTGTTGGCCGGACACCACTCTTAGCTCACCCCTGGCCTTCTCTGTAACTCCTTCAGGATGATCCAAGCTCCTTAAAGGGCTCACCTGATTAGGTCAGGCCCACCTCCAAACTTATGCTTTTGATTACCTCAGAGTCAACTGATTAGTCACTAGTCACCAGGGTGACATCGTACCATATTTCCAGCTTCTGCCTATATTTTAGGATAAAAAATTATAGACCAGGGAGCAGAAATCTTGGGGCCATTTTAGGATACTACCGGTGACAGAGCGAGTGATTTGACTTGTGGTTAAAAGGATCATTCTGACCATTATGTTAAGAATAGACTGGGGGACCAGATAGAGCAGAGGGCAAGTGCAGATTTTGGGAGATCAGTGAGGAGACAGTTTTAATAGTGGCTTTGACCAAAGTAGCAGCAATGAAGGTAACAGAAGTGTTTGAAGTCTGGTTGGAGTGGCTGTAAATGGACAGGATGTTTTGTAAAGTGGGTGAAATGAAAAAAATAAAATCCTGATGCAGGTCTCCACCATGTCTCCATGGTGGTTGGTCTGAACACCTTGGATTTTGAGCTGTGACAGCTTATCAGGTTTATCAAGACGTATAGCGATTTCCAAAGCATTCCTTTGTGTTTGTGGTATTAAAAAAAGACATTCTGATTTGTGGCTTCTTTATAAAAAAATAGCAATATATGACCTATGCAGATGAAATTTACCGTCCCGTTAGGATCTCATATTGCCGTTTTTATCTTTTAAGAAAACAATACGGAGAAGAAAATGAGATCTCCTTCAACTCTATCAGTATTTTTTCCCAGCTCTTGGTTCCTGAAAAAATCGTAGCACAAGAGAATCAGTGACAATAATTCGTGGCGGAGTTACAAATAAGCCAGGCATTGGCTCGCTTTACTGGTTTTGACTTGAATTAGATGTAAGACAGATGAGTGGAATCAGGCTGTTATGCGGCAGAAAAAATTGCAATGTCACATGGAGCAATAAAGGTGTAAAAATTGAGCAGAAACATATGTTCTCCAGATATTAGCTGTTAGGTCCGTGCCTTTCTCTTGTTGATGTTATCGGTATGAAATCCAATATTATCCCAGGGAAAGGAAACAAGGCCACTAACTGTTGGATGACAAGCTGTCTCACACTTCATCAAATCCACTTGTTAACTTGACACATGGCTTGTACTGCTCAGAAAGACAAGAGAAATGATATCTCTGCCTTCCCTCATGGTGTGTTATGAAAGAGATGCCAGCTTGGCGGGCTGACCACAGGGTGTGCGGTCATTCACTAGGGCCAGGACCTCAGCACAATGTTCTGTGTTTTTCCAAGTACAAAGGACAAGCTGATAAAGCTACAGCTCCCTGACGGACGTCAGTGCCCAGAGCTCCCTCCCATGACCACGAGAGGTCTCCCGGCCAAAAAAAAAAAAGAAAAAAGAAAAAAGAAAAAAGAAAAGAAAAGGTACCTTGGTACTCAATGTCTTTCTCCTCTTTTCAAAATAATGTTTCTGTTTTAATTTCAGAATGAAGGTTGTTGAGAATGCACCGTAGTGATCCATTCCACATCAAAAGCAGGTCTTATCAAGAGCCGATGTTGCCAGTGTCCACTCTCCCCTGGAAGGCTTCGGTGGGAAGGCATCCCCACTGTCTTTATTTGACCCAAAGATGAAGGGTTTCCATTTCTAAGGCCCCTAGGATGAAATTCTAATGGTGGAGGGTCAGAAAGTAGCTCAAATATTAAACCACAGATACCTGTCCATCTTATCTGAAGTGCTGGAATTTTCCAGTGAATGCCAGAGGAAAGGAGGAGGTCAAGGCACTTGTGCTCAGCAATTCATCATCGCTAGCTTTTACCGAATAAAGGCAAACTCCAAAAAATGTGATCGCAAATCAAAGGGGCAGCTGAGCAGGTGGGCTTCCCCGGTGCTTCCCCCTCAGCGTCCCGCCCTGCAGCTGTGGTTTTGGGTGTTTATGTCTTTTACTAGACAGTGACGGCCTCAGGGGAGGGACCCACGCCTCATTCATTCCGGAATCCGCTAAGCCCAGTGCGGTGCCAGGCACCTAGGACACTCCGTACTTAGGGCGAACTCAGGCCCTGGTCCTCCGCTGGTGGGGAAGCCCCAGTGTGGGCCTGTTTGCCCACCAGTTGTGCCTATCGCCAAGCCTGAGAACGGTCCAGTAGCTAATTTAAACAGAAGAAATTTATTGCAAGGATAAGGAGTGCCTTTATCAAGAGGTGGTTCTTTTTTGTCTCATGTGATGAAAAAAATCAGTCGCAAGTAGGGGACACCATGAGTCCTGTTTACCCAGGATGGCTCTTGTTTATGCCTGTTGTTCTGGCACAATTGTGAATAATGTCCCTGACACTTCGTGTCCTGGGTCGTACAGTAGGTTACATAGTCATCTTAGACATGAGCCGGGCACAGCTAAAGTCAGACATCAAATTCAGTAGTCACCAGCACTTACAGATGTTGGCTTAACTCTCTGGGGGACGAGATGATGGTCAGATGGCCCCAGGAGTCATTTTATTGAGTTTTTCAAACAAATGTAGCTTTCACAAAAGCTGGAGGTAAACTCTGGTTGGATCAATGTAGGTCACATGACCACCTGGTAATGAATTCTGTTGTCAGGGCAACACCTGTGCTGTTGAGTTTAACCCAGATGATAGATCCCACCTGTTGAGTCTGGGGTGCCTTTCCCTGCATGCTGCATTGACTGGGTGTTTACTGGAGGGTAAAGTTTTCTGAATGGAAATTAAGTTGTTGCCATAAGCTTCCCCTAACAGATTATGTGCATTTTTGAAATGGGGACTTTTGTTCATTTTGTCCAATGCCATATTTCGAGCATCTAGAACAGCACCTGCTCATAGTAGAAGCTCCTTAAGCATCTGTTGAATGAATAAATACGAGAAGACACATAGCAAGTTTTCTAGGAGCAGTCTCCTGTATGAAATATGACACATTTGCTGCAAATGCTCCGTGAAACAGCCTTATGGTACAGGGAAGGTCAGTGATCCAAGATAATCATCCTTTGCTGTTGGAAAAACATGTTTGGAATCACTGACCTATGGGGGTCTCTTGTATGCTGTTGATACGAACCCTCCTGACGTCTTGAGTGCTAGATCAAGTTGAGCCGTCTTTATAGGAGTTCTAATGCTTCCTTGCAAGATGATGTTCCTTCTCCCCGTGAAGCTGGGGTCCTGGGCATGAGGAAACTGAGAGTCAGGGGCCCTCCCATAAGCCTCTACAGGACCAAGTCAATTCCCACATGGATTCTTCCTCCCTGTGTGACATGCACGCACAAGGATTTTCTCGATTGTGCTAATGCTGACGAGCTTGGACCTACTTACTGCAAACCCGCCCACTTGTCTTTCTTGGCATGTTCCATGGGTAGATCCTGGCTGTAACCGTCAGCCAGGACCCTTTGGTTGCAAACAACAGAGCGCTGGCTTTGATGGGCCTTACCAAAATAGGGATCTACGAAACCATGTGAGGTGACTCAGGGAACTAAAGGAAGGGCTGGGCTCTGGAAGGACGAGACTCGGGGTCGGCTCTGGGGCCCAGGAAGCAGGAGCGCCTGGGAAAACTGTTCAGGGCTCATGTTTTAGGCTGATCCACAATCATGCTCTTCCTTGTGTCATTTATCTCAAGACAAAATGTCCCAGGTGACAAGTCTGACTTTGAGCTCCATGTCCACCCTCTGGTCAGAGCACCTCGATTGTCTGTTTCATCACAATGGCAATAAAGTGGATGCGGGATCCTTAAGGGAAAATTGAGGTCCTGGGGCAGAGGAGTGGGGAAACAGATGCCGGCCAGCCCATAGCACCAGAAGCCCACCCCAGCCAATTTCCGCATTACCCACCTTGGGGTCCGTACAGCCTGGAATGTGCCTGGCACTTAGTAGGTCTTCAGGAAATGTCGAGCTTGCCCAGCTTCCTTCTACCTCTGCTCCCTACGCTTGAGGCACAGTTGCCTCCTCCTTCCCCTTCACCCCACAGCACTTCGTTGGTACTTCCATCAGCCCAATTCGTGTACCTTGTGAGATCTGATTTCGTGATTTTACTTCCTCAAGTTGGAGTTGTGTCTAATTTACTTGTTCCCTCCATGTCCGTCTGAGCACTTGACCCAGGGGGAGGCTCAGTAAGTGGCTGTTGAATAGAAGAATGGTTGGATACATGTGTTCACGGGGGAAAGCCCCCATCAAACCAATGAATATATTTATCTTTGAGGTATGGGAGAAAATGTCATGTATGTTAAGAAAAAATATTCTCAACTTGAAAATAAGGCATAAAGGTGATTGTGAGACCTTGATAAAGGTAGAGGACAGTGTGACAAGCCCATGTAAGGGGACATGGACTCTATAAGGGAATGGGACTTTGTTTGACTTCCTACAACTATTGGTTAGGGCCCAGGCATTTTATAACTCGGGAAAGTTAGAGGTTAACATAGAAAAATTGTAAAGTACGCCATTTTTCTTTTCTGATGTTACTATAGGTAATCCAAAAGTTCTAGTTTTATTGCCTGGGGAAATATTGAAGGTGTCGTATCTCACTTAGCTGTTGTATTATAACTCTTCTTCTTTTTCATGGACCATATGGAACCTTCATTCTCCTGTCTTATTTTAAATCATCTTGACCATCCTATTAGTTCCATCATTAATTAATTAAGTAGATTTGACAAGTTCTCACCATCCAGTTCATAAGAGTTATGTTTTTTAACATTTTGAGAATTTTACTTCGATATGCCTATATAAACACACACACGCACACACACACGGACACACATACACCCGGGGAACCAGAATCTTTCTCTTCTAAAACTAAATGGCATTCATTACATTAAAATAGCAAGTTTCTGCCAAAAACACCTTTTCCTGGAATAACATCTGGAATTTATATTGTGACTTTTCTTTACCAAGCATTAGCACCCTTCTCCCGATTTCTCTACCAGGGAGCTGGGAATTTAATGCAGCATTTTTTCTGTCCTTTTGCCAATGAGAAAAGTGATGTAACCGTGGTTAGGGGCAGAGCTAGATAGCTATGTTGGGAGAATAACTGGGTGTGGACATTTGTTGCGATTTATGGTTTTCCAGAACATTCTGAAAACCTTGTTCAGGAGAATTTCTCCCCTTATGTGCCTGCACATCTTCAAAGGAGAAGCAGCACACCTTCCCAGCCATCCTTGCAGCTGGAGAGCAGACATGAGGTGTGGACTCCACGGTTTGAATGGAGACAAGGAGACGTCAACTCAGAAGACAGGGCAGTGCAAAAAGGCAGCATGCAGAGTGCATTCGGGGGAGGGTACCGAAGAGATATGAAACTTTCAGAAGCCACGGGCAGGCAGAGGGCTGTCACCTTGTCCCCTGGGCTCAGTGTCACCGGTGTGAACTGCAGGGCCCGTACCCAGCACCAGCAGCAACGAGCCTATCTCATTCTTGGTTATAACCTTCAAGTCTGACTCCCTGGCCTTGTGGCGATTCTGGAAGCCACTAAATAAATTCCTTTCTGGTCTAAGTAAGGAAAGGGGTTCAGGACACGCCATCTCAAAATATGTCACTTTGTCATATTGATTAAATAATGCCAAAGACACCTGAGAAACTGCAGGTGCAGCGAGGGCTATATGATCCCCCACTTCTACCTAAAAGCAGGTCATAAAATTTCCTGTCAGAAAGGTGCCCTCCCTGTACCAGGAAGGGAAGGACGTTCTTATCACAAGACTGGGAGTCGATGCCCAAATGGATCTGTACAAATAAACCTACTAAAATAACCCTAATTTTTCCATGAGTTTCCCATATATGTCCTAGTCTCTGTCCCATAATTTGTCACCTCTAACCCAAGCCACTTTTTCTTGTCATATCCCTACAATGTATTGTTCTTTTTAAAAAAAGGTATATAAGCTTTTGGGTCTAACAGTTTCTTTGGGCCTTAATTTCCTTTAGAAGATGCTCATGTGCACATAAAAATGCTAAATAAAATATGCATCCTTGTCGTTTGTTAGTCTGTCTTATGTCAGCTTAATTCTCAGGCCCAGCCACAGAATCTAAGAGGGGACAAGGAGGTTTTGCTTCCCCTGCACAGCTAGAATGGACTCTGTTGTTTGCAATTCAGAACCATGCCTCATCCAAACTGTGAATATTTGGGGCAGGGGACCTCAGAGACACTTGGATCAGAGATAGCTGGGTAGAGGGACAGGAAGCTGACTCTCCTGGACATATTCTAGAATTCTACAGTTTTTTAAAGGACCACTTTGCAGACAGTGTCTGCAACCTTGTGTCCAATTACATTAGCAATGTCTCAACTCTAATTATCCTGGAAGTTGCATCCAGCTCTTTGATCTCGTGATTCTGTGATGCTTCTTAACAAATGCATACAGTTGAAGGTTATCTGGAGTGTGACATGTCTCAATCTTAGAAAAAAAAATAACACTGAAATCTCCATGGATTAGCATACCCACCAACTGGCATGCCAGCAGGAGCAGCAAATTAAAAATATACATATTCAAAAATTTGATGATCAGAAAGTGACTCCTGGGATGAGCTTTCTTGTTACTGACTTCAAAGAAGGATTTGTGAGTATGGTGGAATGAAAATGATACATTATAATTTGACGTTCTCCGTGCAAATGGAAAAGTGGCAGAAATAGCTCTCATCTCAGTTCAAGAAAGGGCCCACCTGAAAGAGAATATCAAGAGGTGGTTTTTATGGGTAGTTGAAAAACAAGGATAAAGATTACTTTGGTTATAGGTTACAGAGACTCCCTAACCTCTCCTGAAATAATTTAGAGATTTATTTTCCCCTCATGTTGAACAAGCCTATAAGCAGGCTGTCTAAGGCTAGAATGGTGGCTACATGATAACATCAGGGACCCAGGCTCTTTCTGGCTTTCCACACTTCTATTTTTACTGAAGGCCCATCCTTATGCTCTCAGTATGGCTGCCAGAGCTCCAGCCAATATGACAATGGCAAAGGGCCCCTCCCTGCAGAGTCAGCTCTTTTTAAAGGGTTTTCCTGGAAATCCTACCAGAGCTTATGTTTAGTAACCATTGCCTAGATCTGTGTCGCATGACCATTAGATGCAAAAGAGCCTGGTTGTTTTTTTTTTATTTTTAAGATTTTATTTATTTATATTTAGAGAGATGGGAAGGGAGGGAGAGAGGGAGCAAAACATCGATCTGAAAGAGAAACATCAATTGGTTTCCTCTCGTACACGCCCCTACCAGGGTATAAACCTGTACTTGGGCATGTGCGCTGACCAGGAATTGAACTCGTGACCTTTTGCTTTGCAGAATGATGCCCAAGCAACTGAGCCACACCTGTCAGGGCTGGATTTTTTTTTTTTTTAAGCTAGGAATAGAACTTCTCAAATGACATCAAGGTTCAGTGAATAAAGAAGAAAGATAGACAAGTAGGAGTTTCTGACATGAACCTAATGGTGTCTCTTGACATAGTTTTCTCAAAGAAATGGCTCTTCTTGAAGATCTTCTCTCATCTTCCTAATTAAAAAAAAATGTATCTTTCAACTTTCATTAAAAAAAAAAAAGCTTCAGAACCCATTCCTGTCTTCCTGCACTCCTTCCTTCCATCTTTGAACATTTATGTGTAATAGAATCTGGGTTACACAGACCCCATGATCTCTTCTCTAAGAGACACAGCAGAACAGTCATTAAGTTGCAAATCCCTGAGAGCTCCATGTTAAAAGGCAACCTTACAAATCAAGCATCTCCATTTCAAAAAATTGCATTTGCATATTTTCTGAAATGTGGTTCCTTTACATATGTATTTGGTTATATAAGTAAATATTTTTAGTCACCTGAATTGAACTAAACACTTGAATGAACCAAGCTAATTGGCTGGATTGCCATCAAAGTCAATACTAAATGTTAAATTTTATTTCGGGAACCCGCCAAATAATCAGCAAGAATTGAGTATTACATTATCTTTAAAGATTCAACTTTAACAAAAGAGGGCCATCCAGTTATTTTCCAAAGAGTTTCTGATCCAGAAGATTGATTTCAGATCTCCAAAGCCCAATTTAAATCAAGATTTAAAAAAAACACACAACTTTAAAAAATCCCCACCTAAGGATATGTTTATTGATTTTAGAGAGAGAGGAAGGGAGAGAAAGAGAGAACATTGATTAGTTGCCTCCTGTATATACCTGGACCTGGGACTGAACCTGCAATCTGGGCATGTGTCCAGACCGGGGATTGAACCCGCAACCTTTTGGTGTGTGGGATGACACTCCAACCAACTGAGCCACCCAGCCGGGGTAAATCAAGTATTTTTAGACATATATTTTATTTTTAAAATGCCTATAGTAAAATTGACCTTTTGTGGGTGCACAGGTCAATGAACTGTAACATGTATAGATAGGTGTCTTCACCACCACAATCAGGATACAAAACAATTTCATCGTCCTTGAAATTTCTTTGTGTGGCTCCTTTGTAGCCAACCTCCCTTCTTACCTCCAACTGCTGGCGACCACTGATCTGACCCCCAAGCTCGATAGTTTTCATCTCAAGAACATCAAACAAACGGCATCACGCAGCTTATGACTTTTTCAGGCCGGCTTCTCTTGCTTAGTTTTACGTCTGTGAGAGTCACGCAGGTCCTCACCTGGTATGTGTCCGTAGGCTGCTCCGTTTTCCTGCTGAATAGTATCCTATCATATGGCTACACCAGTTTCGTCTCGTGTCTTTAATTCATCCCCCAGTTGGTGGATACTTGGATTGTTTCCACCTCTTGGCTGCAATGAATAATGCTGCTGTGAACATTCATATATACATCTTTGTGTGGACACATGTTTTCATTTTTCTTGGCTTGCAACTGCAGGGTAGGGGGTGGTCTCCTGGAAAATATATGGGGAATATTTTATTACTAAAAATAACGTGAGCGGATATGTGTGATGGGGGCCAAAATGAACACTTGTCTACTACACTGAGCCAATTTTTTTTTAATAAAATAAAGTCAGTTTTGGTGTTTTACACTTACAGTTTACCAAACTTCTCACATCTCTTTTTAGCTCATTCTTGATGGGAACAAAAGATGTTCTTTTGATTTCTGTAGTCGTGGTTAATCCATGTTGACCAGATGGGGAAGAACTTGTTTTTTCCTCCCACTTCTTAATAGATTGACAATGAAATATACTCACAAAGTGGATGACAGCAATTATGTAGCTCAAATAATCCCCAAGTGGCACCACACACCCAGCTCCCACTGGTTCCTTCCTACCTGTCACTTGACTATTTCTATTTCTAAATTTAGATCTCCTTTGACAAAGTCATTCAAGTGTCCATCCCTGATGTCAGCACTTTTAAACACTTCTTTCCCTTTCATCAAGTTTGATATCAGAGCAATAGTTCCTGATTTGCTGAAGTCAGCAGCTATTTCATGTATAACACTTCTGATTTTTTTTTTTTTTTGCCTGGAGGCACTTCAGAACCAATAATATTTTGAGTGTAAGCTTAGAGGAAGTTATAGGTTTTTAATGTGCCCATTGATAGGATACTGTGGTGGAAGATATTGGGTATGTTAATCAGGATTGACAAGGTTATGTTGCAGTAACAAGTAAGACCCAAATCTTACTTAACACAATAAAAGTTTTTCTTACACTCACTTTATGTCTGATGTGGGTCATGGGGGAGGGGGCTCTGTTTCTCATAGTCATTCAGTGATCTAACCCAAAGGAGGCTGCACCATCTCCATGTCTGCCCCTGGGACCATTGAGGCAGAGGGAAGGGGTCATAGAAGCTCACATTCCAGCTCCTAATACTTCTCCTTGCACACAGCACCTGCCACTTTCTTTTGGATTTTATTGGCCAAGAGTGGTCATGTGTTTAAACATGATTAAAAGGGATGGAAAGTCTGATTTTCCTGAGCCCCTAGAAGGAGTGGGGAGCTGGGGATATTGGTGAGCTCTAGCAATGTCTATCCAGAGGGCCATGGGATGTGGGGAAGAAAAAAATTGACTTAATAAACAACTTCATTCGTGTGTTAGTTTCTCTTTGACACTTTGGATCTCAGCAATCATTGGGTTTCTGAGTGGATGGATTAAAGAGAAGTATTATTTGAATCTGGGCATTTTTTTGCACTCAATATCTCTATAATCTCACTTTTGTCTGCATGAAGGCATTAGCATATGTTTTCTGGGCTCTGAGCCAAGATGAGTCATTTGTCTGTTTTCTCATCTCCATGGTGCCCTGGTCTTTGCCAGGACCAGCCAACCCAGTCAGAAACCACTCCATGGACCCTGAATCCCCCATGCCTGGTGCCCAGTCCCCCCTCCTGCTGTCTCGATGGAGTCCGCCCTCAACGAGTGCCACCGGCAGGGCGAGGCGCCAGGCACAATGCCACTTGGAATCTGATAAGTAACACTTGGTGCGGTGCCCAGATCAACATTTCATCACCTTAGAAATGAGAAGGGCTTGTGACATTTCGGTCTCCCCTGAAACCCGCAGGGGTGCCTTCGTGATTCCTGGGTGGGGTTATCGTATGTGGCTCTGCTGGACAGACCCACCCCCACCTCAGGCTCCATGGGGATTAGAGAGGGTGAAAAAGCAAAGCGAAAATGTCAGATTTCTGTTGAGGATTAGCAAGCACTCAACTCCAGCCAAGCTTTATTTTTCTAAAGGAAGAAAAAAAAAAGGTGCAACACAAATTCCCCCACTCAACATGCCATAATGGCATGAATTAGAAGGAAAAAAAAACCCAACAAAAAGAAACTATTTGGCCAACCAGCCAAGATGGCTTTCCCTGAAATATTTCAGTTTTCTATGACAGGTTAGCACACACACGAGTTTCCAGGACCCATCTCTGGTATGAATGAGGGCTGAATCCAGGAGACAGATATCCGTAAAAGTGGGAAATAGAAGAAAGTGCAGTCTGTCAACACACCACAATTTATTCTATCAAGTCTCAAAAGTGTGGTCAGAATATTTGCTGAGTAAAACAATTGGTTGACCGATTCCTCTCACCCTGAAAAAGGCAATTTTGAATTCACGTAACTCCAGCCTAGACTCAAGTAGGCATTCTGAATTCTTTCTAGGTGTTAATTTGTCTCCGAAGAAAATATTTTATAAACGCTCAATGTGTAAAATCCACCAGAGACCCAACCATCCTCTCTGAATCTCATGGACCCAGTTTATTCACTTTACGAATCCTTGGTATTGACTGGTCATTAGGGAGCCTCTGGAAACATGAGGGGTGTTTTGGGTTGTCACAGTAACTGATGGCTGATGTCATTTCTGGCATTTAGTGTCTGGGATCAGGGACCTGTTCTACGACTTGTGATGGATGACACGAACCCTCACAACAAAGAACTGTCCTACACGAATGTCCGACTGCCGCCAGGAAGAAACACCACACTAAGGGCTTTAGCTGCCTTTTCGGGGCAGGAGGTAAGGATCACCTACCCAGGGCCAGACTTAGCCCCTGAATCCCTGTCTAAGGAAGCACGGCCCTCCCCCGCCACTACAGAGCACGAATATGCCAGAAACAGCTCACCTGGCCTTCCCTGCCACCATCCTACCTGGGAGAAGGGAATGGTGGGAAGCCCAAAGGGGAGGAATCTCTGATGATGGAGTTCCAGGCCTGGGGCAGGCTGGTGGGCTGACGGGCGGCCTCAACGCCCCCATCAGCCTGGGTGAGGACTCAGGTTTCTGCCCCTCCAGCCAGAGATGGACACAGGGCAACGGCACCGGGTCTCCACTGTGCCTCTCTCTGTGCACATCAGAGCCCCCTCGTCCTCCTGCACAGACCTGGAGGCCCACATAATCCCAGCACGATCAGACCTGACAATCAATCTCTTGCTTCTCTGCAGCAGGACAATGTCCAGGTCCCTGTGGGGAGGTGGCCGTGCCTGCAGCTCATCCTGAATCCTGACTGGGGATCCATGGACAAATTACAATGTGACAAAGTGCCGTGGGGAGCAGGGCATCTTCACTTCCCGGCAGCAGAGCAAAAGTATCCAAAGGGATCCCGCAGGGAAGCAGAAATGAGCCGCGGCTGCATGAGAGCCGCGAGAGAGCCCCCATTTCTGAGGTGGCTAAGGAAGCCGTGCAGACTCATGGGGCAGACATCATTTCAGGGCAAAGCGGTCGATGCCCCGGGCATGGCTTGGGTACTTGCAGCTTGATTTTTTTTTTTTTAAAGAAGCATAATATGCATGCAGAAAAGTGTTAGGTAACAAACGCCTGGGTACCCACCCTTTACCATGAGAAATCCAGCTTTGGAAGTGCGTTTGACCTTCCTGTGCACCACTTCCCGTGTGCATCCTTGCCTCTCCCCAAGAAGTGACCATCCTCTTAAGTTTGTTTTCTTACCATGCTTATGCTTATTATACTTTCCATGAATTTGGAAAGTATATACAGTGCATATACACTACTTGGCATATTTTAGCTCTTTATATGAATGACACTTTACTGTATGTATCCTTCTATAACTTGCTTAGTGTTATTGAACACACTACCTTTCAGTTTGATTTCTGTTCGTGTCTACTTTTCTAGTTTATTTTAACCTCGGTAACCCTGCCACGGCCCTCAGCCAACGGATGCTCAAGTTGACTCCGTGAATTCACTTTCAAGAGAGAGTTGCAATGAACACCCTGGGGTACAGGTCTCCCAGGTATTTACCTGGGAGGAAGGGGTTTGCTTTTCCAGATTATGTTGGGGCAAAACAGGGGACGGTGTGGAGGAGGGGTGGGGTCTGGGGCACAGGCAGGCACCTGCGTTTGACCTCTCGGATGCTTGGCGGGCTAGCTGTGGGGCTTCCCCTCTTTTGATAAAACCTCTGGATTTTCTTTTGGAGAATTACCCTTCCCTGTTAGGTGCATCCTCGCTGGGACTATTTTATCAAGACGGCCTTCCTGTCCCCACCCTGGGCAGGTGGGCATGTGATCTTAGCTGGGCCGGTCATTCTCTCTCTTGGGAATTTGTTTTTGGGGAGGAAGAAAAACAGCTGGAGAATGACTGAAATCCTCTGTGGTGTCCTGAACAGTTTTCCTTTATTTTTCTCTTTGTGGAACCTTGGAGATGACTCTGTGCTGACCTTGTGTAAGGCCAGCTCTTCAGTGACGCTTTGCTTTTTCAAGCTACCCTCTTCCTTGCTTAATTTGGCTGGACTCGGTGTCTGCAGGATACAACCAAAGATCGCCAGCTGGTACAGCCACTGGGACATCTGGCAAGGATGGCAGGTGGGAAGCTTTTCAGTGGATCTGAGACAGATGGGTGCCCTTCCTGAGGCCTCACCCCATGGATTCATAACCCTGCCTCAGACCACCCAATCCTGGAGAGGGGCTGGGGCTTGGCTCTTTCGTGAAGTGGTCATTCCCAAAGTAGGAAAATTAATTCTCAGCCTTCAATTCACACTTATCTAGCACCAAGGTTGAGCTAGACACTGTGTTGACATGGAAGACATATTCTTCACCCTTGGAGAGGCCCCGGTAGAAGTTTGAATTGAATTCTCATGAGGGACCACGGGTGGCTGTTTCCCTTCTTTCCTCTGCAGAGGTCCTGTCGGAGACTCAGTTTCCACTGAAGGACTGTCCCGTGCTTGGCATGCCTCCGGAACTGGGGAGGAGGTACAGTCCCTTCCATTAAGGCAGACAAGGTATTTCATGAACACGGGGCTTCATCTCATCAACACACGAGCTCACTAGCAGTGACTGGTGAGCTCGCACGTCCAATAAATCAAGAGACCCCAGAGACAAGGTCAGTGATTTCAAATCGATTTTCCAAACACAAACAGATGAGTCTGAAGACACAGATGACATGCTCGGCAAGAGGTCACTGTGGGTTGCATGCATTTTGATTGCTTCTAAGTAAAATAAAAATAAAAAAGAACTTTTCTCTCATAGGATCCTGGGTACTGTGCACAGTTGTTCCTAACACCCTGCATCTCTATCACTTTATTTTGGAGAAGGAACACTCTCACCCTCCTCCCCCTGTTTTCGTTTGGAGGATCTTCCCTCCCCAGCTGGAATCCATATGCTCTGGGGGGCAGGGGTCGAAGACCAGAGCTCCCTGGCAACAGCGAATCCTCAGGCGTGAGCACATGACCTAAGCTGACGCAATCAGAATGAGTCTCAGGACTTCCCTGGAAGCTTCTGGCTCTTTTCTGCTGGACTGAACCTGGAGGATGAGGCTGGAGCTGTCGTAGGCCGTGTGTCACCTGGAGCCTAAGAATGAAACTGTCTCAGCTGAAGACGGCACAAAGGCACCAGAGAAACCGAGTCTCGCTGAATCGAGTGCAGAAGCTAGCCATGCCCGAAACCAGCACGATGCTTTGTGTTTTGTTTTGAAAGCCAACAAATTCTCCTCTTGCTGAAACGAGTTAGGCGTTTTCTGTCACTTGCTACCAAAGGGAAGGAGTCTTTACCGACACCCTGGGGTGGCAGGCAGCCAGTCAAAGCTGCGAGGCCTCCGTTTCCCCAGCTGTCATTAAGAGGGCATTGATCTAATGAGCGTCACCTTCCCCTTCCAGTAGTACTGTCCCAGCTCTCTGTTTCTGGGTGACTCTTCACTGGTTTTTCTGAGTGAGTAAACTTCGGGACAGTCTGCCTGCTTTCGAATCTCAGTGTCACCACACTAGCTGTGACTTTGGACAATTTACTCAAGCTCTCTGTGTCTCAGGTGTCTTACCTGTAAAGTGGAAGAAGAGAGAATTTGACCTTCATAAAATTATTGTGAGCCGTGACTGCGTGAATGCCTGTCAGGGGGTTAGAATAGTGCCTGGCATACGGTAAACGCTTTGCCAGTGGTCATTCCTGTTATCACATGCTTTTATTTTTTAAGTTGACGGTCTCTGTTTAGACATCCCCCTCCATCCTGTGGAATGGCCTCCATCCATCCTCCCTCCCCCACGTTCCCTAGTGCCTTGTTATTTTGATCAGTGCTACACCTTAGGGCCTTTTATTCCGTTTCACAGGCCAAATTTTCCTGCTCTGTGTCCCCACATTGAGAGGATTTCTCTTTCCCAGGGCACAGGTCTCTAATCTGAGAGGTCAACCCAGGTTTCGTCTTCAGACAGTAGGAGTTTCTGTGCATCCCACTTTACTTCACGAATCTCTTTAATAAATTAGATGTTTGTAACATACACTATTTTTCTGGCTAC
>PVJD01016568.1:0-20542 GCA_004026545.1 Mormoops blainvillei
CATCCCTGTAAGAACCTCAGCTTGAGCAGGAAGAGGAGATAGTCTTTGGGACAGGAGTCCACCATTCTCCCAGGCTGTGCGGCACCCGAATAAAGCCACCTTCCTTCTGTACCAGTACCTGTTTGGCTTTTGTTGTGGCAGACAGCCAAAACTCCATTTTGTTCAGCTACAAAAAGATGGCATACACTCTATTATGATAAAGGGAAATAAATTGCACGTGCAGAAAATGAAAATATATTATGCTTGCAATGAAAAAGTTCTAAAAATCTATGTTGTCCAGATTTGAGGATTAGAATCTACCTATATCAAATCAAGTTAAGGCCCAAGATAACTGGACTAAAGCCATTAATATACTTTTACACGTGGTCGAAGGTCTGAGTCAAATGGCATTTGAACAAGTTCTTTCAAGTATTCCATGAATAAAACATTTGCATGTTAATGCAATGATTCCAAAGCGTATCAAAATAGATATCTTCCCAACAATACCAAAATCCTAGTATCGAAATTTGTAAAACAAACACATCAAAGACCAAAGACCAATACCTTATCCTATATATAAATCCTATTTTTTAAACCAAAGTCAAATAAGTGTGGTGAAAATGTAAAAGGAAAAATAAGAAAGGAAAAAAGGAGAAAAAGGAAGAAAAAAAGCGAGGGAGGTTTGAATATTCAAAAGAAGTCAAAATTGTCATGGCCTTGAAGGTAATTTCAGGGAAACCCAAGCAAAGGGATGAGAAACACTTACTGTGAAAAGAGCCTGTAAGGTGGCCAGTTATAAAATAAATGTGTAAAATCAATAGCTTGTCTATATGTCAGTAGTAAACATTAGATAATAATCTCGCTCTCGACAGCAAACACAATATAAACATTTAAAATTAAATTTAAGGAAGAAATATTCAGGGTACACAAAAAATATGACCAAGCATTATTACACTACATAAAAGATTTTGTTGCATTGAAACATATTACATTTCTGAATGAGAAGGTGTAGTATCGACAATGCAGCTTAAATTAACTGGTATGTTAATGTAATTCCAAGAAAAATTCTAGTAATTTATTTTAGAGATTGACAAAATAGCCAAAGAATATTTTGAAATAAAAAATAAAAATGGATACCATATAATATAGCAATTCTTCTTTTGGATATTTACCCCCAAATATGAAAACATTCTTTGTAAAGATATAGATATATAGAGATACATATAGAGATATACACACACACACAGGTGCATCCCCGTGTTCACTGCAGCATTATTTACAATAACCAAGACATGGAAAAGACCTAAGCTTCCACCGACAGATGATTGGACAAAGAAGATGTGGTGTATGTATATGATGGAATACTACTCAACCATAAAAAAGAAAAAATATTGCCATTTGTGACAACATAGGGTATTGTGTTAAATGAAATAAGTCAAATGGAAAAGGATAAACACCGTATGATTTCACTCCTGTGTGGAATATAAAACAAAAAGTCACTAACAAATCAAATGAAAACATACCCGTGGACACAGACAACAAAATGGAAGTTGGCAGAGGGGAAGGAGGGTGCAGGAGGGTGAGGCGGGCAAAGTGGTCAATACGTAGCAATGGAAGGAAACTCGGCCCTTGGGTGGTGGACGTGCAACAGGGCACAGGGGTATCGAAGGACAATCTCATGTGCCTGAAAACGATGTTACTGACCCATGTTACCCCAATAAATTTAATAAAAAATATAAATCTTTGCCTTCAGAAATAGAAATATGTTCCCTGTCTATAATAAGTGAAACTGAATGGAAAACGCATGAGACTGGTTGCGAAAGGGTAGGAGCTTAGTGTGTGATTGTGTCATTAACCTTCGTGGATTATCTAATGGTGATGGAACAAGTCCTAAAAAGTTATTGAATGCTATTTTATATATCAAAACAAGGTAAATCTTGGGTGGCTTTAAAGTTTCAGTATAGAGAATTCTAAGGATTTATCTCGAAGGAGAAATTAGAGATGTGGACTAAGATTTATGCAAGGATAATCCTTAGGGTAATTTTTAGAACAGTGAAAAGTTAGCAGTCCACTTTGGCATCAGGGTATGGATTAAGAAATCATAGAAAATCCATAGGACAAATACCATACAGCCAATAAAAATGCTATATTTACTTATACAGGCAATTTTTAGTTTTATATTATTTAGTAGAAAAATAATTTAAACACTATGTACACGTTTGCCATTTAAGAGCACTCAAAAAAAATTAGAAAGATTATACAACCATGTTTATAATATTTTTTCCTCTTTTCCTCCTCCTCACAAGATTAGTTCCTGTCTCCGCACCCCAAATCTGATCCACAGTTTCCTCAAATGTATCTGGGCAACAGAAAGACAGGAAATTGTTGATTCCTCCAGCATTTAACTAGTCACTTTGCATTTTTAAGTGGAAATAATTTTGAGGTGTAGGAGAATGATCTCAGTTACAGGGAGGCTCGTTAGGTTGAGTTCACCAGAAAAGAGTTAGGCTTCAGTAGAATCAGTTACATAGAGAGTTGGTCTTGATTTTTCCCTTGTTCAGATTAAAGATACCTGATAGGACATGACCGAAGGGTAGTTATGCGATCAGATCTTTGTGACACGTGGACCAGCACTTCTCACACTTGAGTGTGCACACAGATCACATGGGGATTTTGTTCAAGTGCAGAGCTGATTCAAAAGGCCTGAGATGCAGCATTTTTCCCTTGCTCCCACGTGACACTGGCCCACTTGGACTAGCGAGCCCTTGGAAAATTCGGATACCTCGTTTCAGCTTGTTTCTAAATGACTTTCATTTTCACAGTGATCCTATGAAAAACAATTGTCTTTTTGTGTCCCTTTCCTTTCTTCTGGGGCCTAACTCATTTACTTTGTATTCCTAAGCATGTGTTTTACCTAGCGTTCGAGTCAAGAATGGAGTTAATGCCTCATGTATGCCAAGAGCAAATAGAGAATAAAAAATGCATGGAAAAAAGAATATTTTTTATCCGAGGCAAATACTTCAGTCAGATAAAACAGAAAATATCTTTATGAAACTATTAATAAATCCCCAAGACATCTCAAATTAAACAATGGCAAGAAATGTTATGTTTGTAGAAATACATAAAATTCATTTGAGGTCATGGCATTTTATGGTGTCAGCCAATAAAACAGATGGGAGATTCCGCTCATTCGAATGGGCCGGGGATAAAGCCGTCAGTCCATGGGGCCAAGAGACCAGGGGCTCAGCCGTGGCCCAGGTAACTGCGGGCGAGCTGTGGCAATCACCCTGTGTGGTTGGTCCAACAGCAGGCTCTTGGGCCCAGGACACACTGTGACACGGCTGCAGTGCAGTTACGGGAAAGGCCAGGGGAGTGGAGAACAGAGTGGTTCGGAGAGCGGGGCCTTACGAGGCAAGGCTGAAGGGAGGTGAGTCGGCTCTGGTAATGCTAGCTGCTGTAACCAGTAGGCCCAAGTTGTTCAAGGGCTCAAAGGCAGTAGAAGTTTATCTTTCTCTCGCATAATAGTTTAAGGTGATTGGTCCTAGTAGGCGCGCAGCTTTCCTCCAGGCGGTGATTCGGGGCCCCAGCTTCATTCCATCTTGCTGTATCTATCAAGCCCGTGGACAGGGAGGGGGAGTGGAGAGGGGGCACATCTATTTGTTAATTATTTATTTATTTATTTATTTGTCCCAGATGCAGTCATACGGTAAGAATCCTGTCCCAAGGCCACATTAACTGCAAGAATGATGCTGGGAAGTGAGGACTGGCCGTGTGACAGGGGAAGATGAAATTGGTGTCTGGTGAAAGCCGTCAGAATCGATACTTTCTGGACATGAGCAGAGGACAGCCTGAGTCCTCTATCCAAAAACTCAGACTTAAAATAGGATGATTTAGAAAGTCATAAGTAGTAACAGCTGAAGGTTCTTGGTAAAAACGTGATATACAGTAAATTGGGTGGTTGGGGGAGGGGAAATTACCAAACTTTCTGGGGGCAAGTATATTTTTAGGTTTAGTTTCAGGATAATTCATTTCCTCTAAGATGCTTTCCTGACAACTCCGACAACTAGGAGAAACTCTCAATATGCGACAGTGGGGCTTTAGGCACTGAGATCTTACCACTCATTGTCTTAAAAAGAACCACTACAAAAGTTAAAAGCAGACAAGTGAAAGCCCACGGCATTGTAGAGCTTCCCAGACAGTGTGCTGAGGCATAATAGTGTGCCAGAGAAAGGTGACAGAGATCTGCCAGGACACTGATGTCCTCAGCTCTTGGGAGTGATGGCTGCAGCCCTGTTTGGCTGTCCTGATCTGTAGGGATTCCCTCTCATCTAAGGCAGTGTGTTGTTACTACCTGGGTGTACCTTGGCATGAAAACATCTGGGAAGCACTTTGGTATGTGGTAACACACATAGTGTTCTCCAAAAGGCTTATACACGTCTAACCTCATGGTTAGATACTTCTTTCCTGTTCCTTTTCCCAGTTCAGTCCTTTCAATAGAACGTAGCATCACTTATTTTATTTTCCAGCTTTGACCTCTCCCTCATTCAACAAACATGTATTGAGCATCTACTGTAGACCAGACCCTGTTCTAGGCACTGACTCTGACTTTGACCTTAAAGGTCATTTTGGCAGCAAGAGATTTGACACTCTTTTGACTTTAATCTCGTAGCTGTCTCTATTTTTATTCTCTTCTTCAACCTTGAGTACATTTTCCCATTAAAGTAACAAAAGTAAGTCTGAACGGATATTAATTGGCCCTTAGCTAGGTTTGCTCCCGTGTTTCCTGAGACAGCCTGTGCATTTTCTCTGAGGTATACAAATAGGACATAACATTTTGGAAGATGTATCTCTATACTGGAAAAAAAAAATGAACCCCAGTGACAGTGTTTTTTCCAATCAAAAGAGAGGAATTTTCCAACCAAAACAAAGGGAAATCCTCCATCTCTCGACAGGTAGATACTAAGTAAAAAGAACACACAGCTGCCAGGTTTTTACATTAAACACTTAGTTTCTGTTTAATGTTTTCTTTATCAAGATTCTTATACTTCATCAGACACACTGGGCTTCGGTTGAGGAGTTCCTTAGAACTGAGGAACTCAAGAGCTCACTTCTCTTCCAGAACCGAAGATGTTTAAGCAACATTCAAACAAAACAAAACAAAAAACTTAACAAGAATTTTTAAACAGAGATTTATAGTGGTTTCATCACAGGCTCATTCCTACAGAACTCTGCCCTGGTGGCCAGTCTGCGCTGCCAAAGCCTGTGTGGCTTGCTCTTCGTCCTGGCCCGTTCAGGACAGCGGCCAGCCAGCCCGAGGACGCCTCAGCACGTGTTGCTCGGAGCAGCCAGAGTCCTCTTTGGTACCGATGCCATAATCAAAGATGCCAGCACAAGCATTATGCATCAATGTCGACACACAGCTGCTGCTACTTGCACCCTTAACGAATACTTCTAGGAGGAAAGGGCTTCAGGGAAACCCCAAATTGCAGTATGCTTAGTTCCACCATCCAAGGGTCTTCCCCAGAGACAGTGAAGGGTGCTGTCTATGACTGTGAGGCCATGTTTATATATGGTCTTCTAGTCGGAGGAAGTCTGGGAGACACAAGGTCACCACACACTATTATTACCTGTGCTCGTTTAGGGCAGCTTAAGGCATTAGGGTGGCTCTCAAACGTTCCCACTTGAAGTCCGCCTTGAACCAACCAGCTCACTTCCTTTCATGCAGGCCCCGGGTGGCTCATTTCTTTCTTCTTGGACCACGGATTCACCCCGCTCTTCCAGGTTTCATCTGTCTCCCTGTGGTAGTCTAAATATTGATATAATGCTTCTCTCCCTCTTGACTAGTTCTTCTTTATCAAGTCTCTCTCATTCCAGGCTCTTGCTCATGAGCTGGGCAAATTCTCCTGAGTGTCTGCTCCGTTTCCCAAGAGTTTTCTAGTTGACCTTTAAGGGGTCAGTTATGTTCTGTGCCTTAGCGTCCTGCACTGCTGTGAGTTGCTGCATATCATGTGGCCCTGTTTTCTTTGATTTATTGTAAAGTTCTTTTTCACTCTTCCTCCTTGCCCCTTGCCATCCAAAATATATCTTTAGGAAAAGAGCTTCATCACAGTCTTTGACAAATACTGTTTTTTGTGCCTTTGCATTTGACTGCTGATTTTCTCACAGTGGCAAAAGAGGATGCTAACGTTCAGCTATTTCTCTGTAAGTCTGAAACAAAGAGTTAAATGTAGTTTCATATATTTGAAGCAGGTTTAACAAAGGATCTAGTTCAATTACTTGTTTTGCAATAAACTCTGTGCGAGATTTGGAAAACCCAACAAATTCAAGACTGCTCAAGTTTCATTTGTTTCTGTTTGGAGAGTATTTACTCGAGGATGTCTGAGGGGATTTATGCGTGGGGCTGGTACTAAAATGAATTAGAAGACTAATACTGTGCTCCATAACACTGAGCTATTTGGAAAATATGTTAGTTGCTCTTCCTGCCTTGAAAAAAGCACATAAGATGAGCAGGAAAGATGGGCATGTGTGGTGAAGGAACAACAGGAGATGACAGAATACCTTTAGCCAGTGTCAGCTGCGGAGCAGGGCGGGGGTGGCTAGGCTGGTATAACTTCCTAAGAAAGTTTGCTTTGAGCTAGCATCCAGGAGTTGTAAACAGGCAAAGTGGAGAGAGCAAGCAATTTTGGAAGAGGAAGGCCCGGTAAGTCATGGAAACATAAGCAGAGCGTTGGTAGAGGCATATGGGAAAGTTCGTTTAGATGGAGGCTAGAGCCTACTGGATGTTTGGGAGGCACGTGCGCAGACAGGTAAGACAGAGCCGGATGAAGGAAGGTCCTTGTTATCAGAAAAACTTCTTGTTTGGGTGTCTGGAATTCTTAACAATTTTAGGATGTACCTTGGCTTCAGGAGGAATGGCGAAGAGGAGAAACATTTTGCTTCCTGACACTTTTTCTTAATGAAGTAAAAATAAGATGTCATCATCTTGATTAGTGTTTTACCTTATCTGGTCTCCCAAGACGTTCTCATACTCTGTCTATAGCGGTTTTTCCCCCTCATATTTTCTTTGTTCGCATATGTTCTTTAAATTATTTCTCTTTTCCTCTACCCTTCATGCCATAAAGTAACACTTGGGTTTAGGCTTTTGTATATTTATGTTAACCAACAGCAATATCGGTTACATCAAAAATTTTGTTCTATTGTATAGAGCTGAAGTCCCTGTTGTCTTTTGTCAGGAAACTCTCGGCATGGCTTTTTAATTAAGAAAATTCACGTAAGACTTCCTATCATGGTAACTCACATAAAGAACCTTCCTTGTGAGTGTATTTCCCTTCTGACCTTGAGAATCACCCACATGCCACCTTTGCGAATATCACGGACACGGAGCACGGGACCCCTGGTCCTCAAAATTTCAGGTGTGTTTCAATTCTTGGTGCATCACCATTTTCGCCTGCAAAATGACATGAAGAATTAGTTGGTCATTTTATTCTTTAAATGCCAAAGCTCTGCGGTCTATGGTGTTTTATAAAAATCCGTATCTAATTGCTCCAATTTCAGCCCTAAAAACCAAGTACCATTTCTATCAATCTCGAATGCTTGGAGACAAGCGTTTGAGTAGGTGGGCAATGAGAAGATGTTAGAGGCTTAAAAAAAAATTTTTTTTAGTAGGGGTGTGTCCAAAATTGGTTTCCCTAATTCTTTTACCCCTACTATTATACACAGAGGACTACCGCAGAAGGCTTTTTAGGACAGAATTTTCAGCATGTCATGTAACACTCTTCTACCAGCGATTCTAAAGTGGTTTTGTCTGTTTTTCCATCAAGATCAAACTTCTTTTGGGTCCAGATCTGAACCTTACCCATCTTTCAGAGCCCAGTCAGATCCATATTCCTCTAACCTGCTTCCTCTAACCTCACATGCATCTGCCTTAGTTCACCGTATCTTGCTGCGTGCATAGTCACTCCAGCTGAGTGTGTGTGTGTGTGTGTGTGTGTGTGTGTGTGTGATTTTTTCTGTTTCATGCACTTTAATCCCTCTGCCCCCTACTTTCCCTTTCCCAAATAAATATATGTATGTATGGTCCCCTAGGTTAGGGCCTATGCTTCTTAGTATCCCCCAAAGTCCTCACCAAATACTAGGCCCCTCTCAGCCTCTCAGTAAATGTGGATTGATTGAGTGCTTGATTGATTAAAGCACTAGGGGTAGTAAAAGTATAAGACAAGGACCGATAGATGATTTAAGTTCCAGATTCACTCATCTGCTGGGTCAGGACATCTACACACGTGAGTGGCTCTATTTCAGCGAACGATCTTTTAAACAGCTACACCAAGACAAGGAAATGTTCTGAAACAGAGTGGTGCCAAGCTTGGACTCTGAAGACCACCCACCAAGGCTTCAGTGGAAAGGAGAGAAGACCCTGGAGGGAGATGAAACAGTCCTCAGGGTGCAGAGTCTGGACAGAGGGACGGAGGACCACGCGGTTGCCCAACCAGGGCAAGGAGGAAGGGGATAGGCTGCTGTAGGTCTCCGGCAGTAAGAAGTTTACATGGATCCGTTTATACTGTTGGATTAATACTGTTTGGCTGGAAAAAGTAGTGTAAATAAGATGAAAATAAGCCATCTGGTTGGTATATTGGTGCAAAATGATGAACAATAAGTAATTGGGAAACATGTCGAAACAATAAGAAATGCCTTTTCGTTTTTTTAAGAATTCAAACAACGTGGTTATTTAAAATTTGGGGAAATTTACCGGATTGGTATCGCAGCGATAATCACAGAGAGCGGTTAAGTGTGTTTAAGCATTTGGACCCATCTTGCCATCAGGGACCAATGTCCCCTGAAGTTTCTCAAAGTTGGGAGCAGATGATAATGCTGCAGGGACAGCTGACTAGGATGACTGAGCACATGCCAACAGTTTTGTGTTGCAATTTATTAAAATTTACAACAGAGTTAATCTGGCGGCATGTACATATTTAACAATATGGATAATTGTTGTAGTGCTGAGAGGCTTTTACAAACGAATGGTGACCGGATCACACAAATGCTTGTAATTTGTGTTTCTTTACACAGTTAAGCTGAGCCTTTACAGATTTTGCTCCTCTTTGTTAGGGCTCCAATAACCCAGAAACAAAGCCAACGTTAACAATTTTATGTGACACCAAATTAATTCTACACACACACACACACACATACACACACACATGCACACACCTTAAAAGACAAAGGTCTTGGCTTCATTGCTTGAAAACAGACTCTCCTTGCCCCAGGCTGACTGTCTTTGGGCAATCCCCAAGTGACTTAAATCTCCCCGGCCCTTCTGCACCCATAAAAGAGACCCTGCCCTCTACAATTGCTGGCGGTTTTCAATCCCGTTAGAGAGCGGAGAGTTGCCAGAGCTCCGAGGCTTGCCTGGCTGTGGAGCGAAAGCTCCGGACTGACTCCGAGGAGGCTGAGCGAAGTGGGGCCTGAGCTGGGAGAGACCCGGCCTGGCGCAGCAGACAGGTGAGCAGGGAGGGTCCTGCCTCCGGGGGTCTCAAGGAAGACAAGAACAAGAAATTAACCTTTAACTCATTAAAATGCCTTGTTTTTTTAAAGATTCGCTCCCTAGAGTACAAATACATAACCTGGGGGAAAAGTAAAAAATAAGATGATGTGCAAGGAAGAAAATAAACATGACACGTTTCTGGAGCTCCAAGCGATAACCACCTTTCCCCCCACTTGCCTGCACTGTACTTGCGTGCACAGGCCTCTCCAAAGGGGGGCGCACTGTCGCTCGCCTGCTTTTTCTCTGAATATGTCACGAACACCTCGGCAAGTGAGGTCCCACACATTCAAGGCATGATTTTAATAATCACATAATAATAATAATCATTAGTTGTGTAGAGTGCTTGCTTTGTATAGGAAAACTTATGGAAATTTGCTTTTTAGCAAAGCTAGAGTTGGCACCACAAAAATGTGAGACGCCACACAAATTTCAGAAACGTTCCTATGTTGCAGAAGATCAAAAGGATTTAAAAAGAGAAGATGAGCATTTCAGGGACAAACAACAACTCCCTCTATTTAGGACTTGCATCACTGATGAAGGATTTTCCATACTTTGTATCTCTTAGGCTTTTGTAGAGGGATATGGAGTGGGGTGCCCAGCACGTGTCCCTCATCCTCTACCATGCTTTTGAAATCACAAGCTCGTTTCTTTGACATTGGTTTCTGATGTTTGGATAATCCTTTGAGGGGAGCACAGCACAAGCCTTCCCAGTAAATGCCTTTGAGGTTTACGCTCACTCAAGCGTGTATCCGTGCTCTCATTTGATAAAGTGAACAATCAGAGTTGCCATCTTTCTTCTGTGCAGCAGACAGGAAATGGCTGAGAAGTCAGTACCACCAACACAGGGCTTAACTACACTTCCCAAAAGGAGTAGAATTTGGGACTTATATCTGAAGATAGAAAAAGGAAGATTGACTAAGACAGAAGAAACATATGATGTATAACAACGAACTCTTACTGTGTAATAAACCATTCTAATAGTCAGATCTTAAAACACCCATCATTGCTCCTGATTCACATATCAGTGGGTCAGCTAGGAGTGGCCTGATCTAAGCTATGTCCAGACTGGTCCACCTGGGTGTGGCTTCTTCCTGCAGGTTACGTCAACGTATGTCCAGTCTGGAGCCCAGGCTCAAAAGGCAGCAGGAAATCGGGAAAGGATGATCTTCTTATGGAAATGGCAGAGGTGCTGGAGCTCAAATGTCGCCGCTCGAGCATACGGCAAACTTTGCCTGTGAAATTTCATTGGTCAAAGCAAGTCACATGGTCAAGCCCAAAGCCGAGAGCTGGGAAAGTTCTTTACACTGACTAGCGCATCCCAGTATGCTGGTACCCTTCCTGGCTTTAGCCTTGAAAGCCACATTCTGGGGAGACCGGGAGGGTTGGTCACTCTAAGGGAAGTACACTTGGACTTCAGTTGGGGGGGGAACTGCAAAGTTACACAGTGAAGGGCATGGATGCAGGAAAGGGCAAGGGATTGGGTCAATAACTCAGTCGACCACAGGACGGAAGATGCAGTTCCAATGCTAGGAGTTCCATGCCCACAGGTTGGGAATGGCTCCGGGCACCACGAGGGTAGGCGGTCTATCGACCTAACGTCTACACAGTACCTTATATGTTCAGAACCTGTTTGTACTCTCATTGGATCCCTACAACAAGCCTGTGAAGTGGGTGGGAGGGGCCTCTGAGGCGATCTCTGTGGGCAGTCGATCAAACCGTGTCAAGGGCTTGCATGTCTTCGTCAAGTCGGAGTAAACCCTGTCAGAGCCTCGGCTAGTGAAGCGTAGACAGGTTTTAAGCTCACGTCTTTTGACTCTGAGCCTCCAACCTTCACATTCTTACTAAAAATGATTATTTTTACAAAAACTCTCAGGGTCATTGGATGATAGGATTAAGCTATCAAACCGTATTCTGTCTTTCCGGACCCTTCAATTCTAGCCCTGTTTGCAGGTAAATGCATTCTTCCTCACATACAAGCAGCAGAGAGAAGAGTCTCTGTCACCTGAGTATTGGACAGTGTCAAACTTGCCCTTGCCATGTGGGCACTTTTGAGAGCAGCCTGTGAAGAATTCTGAACGCGAAGGGCTCTGACAGTGGGACAGGAGACGTTGTTTACTTAGCCACAGCAGAACTGATAGGAAAAAAACTTATGAGGACTGAACTCCCCCAGGAACACGGTCCCCCTGATTTTGTCTTTCCTACCCAGGGCATGGAGATGGTTCTGTATCTATGAAATGCTGGGGCACAGTCCCTTTGGCAGGCTCCGTGGATTTAACTGTGACTTGTTTGGCATAAAGGCACTGAGAGGTTGCAGAGCTGGTGCCCTTGAGTGCATCCAGCGTCTGAGTCAATATTTTAAGTAAGTCAGATGCAGCCGTTGGTGGTTATTTATAAGGCACTGATGTAAGTTGCTCCTTGCAAATCATTTATTACTATTTAACTGAAAGTGATGAGCTCATGCTTAAAAAAAAAAGGCCTTAATGAAATGATGGACCTTTGGGGAGGGCTTCTCCTGGAGCCAGTTTGCTCTGGATGGAGGAGGGAGGGAGGGAGGAAAGGAGGAGAACTTCTCATTCCCCTTCCAAAAAAATGCACCACAATCCTATAAAATAGGGGGTTTCAGTTACATTTTCCAGTAAGCTCAGTGACTTCATTTACATGGCCAAGTTTTATGAAACAAGTTCACTACCATAGATGTCTATGACCTTGAGTCCCTTTGACCTCACAAGTATTCTCTCTCTGGTTGAAATTATTTTCTAAGTTGGAACTCTGAATTTTGAAGAAAAAGAAGTCCTATTTAAAGAGGAATTTTGACTAAGAAGTTTAAGTATGATGTGAAGTGATTTTCTTGTGGCCCAAACCCAAATATTCACGATTCCTTACAAGTATTTGAGACTCACGGATTATTCTGGCATCTTTGAAATCAAGAAAGTGATCCGTTTCCGTTTACCTGACTGAACTTACCAATTGACATACCCTGCTTGTGGATTTTAAAAGTATCAAATGTTAAGGTTTTTAATATGGCACGGGCTTTGAGCTGGGGTTTCCTGAAACCTACACGCACAGTCTATTATTACCCGGAAGAAAAATGACAACCTAGTTTTTCATGAAAACAAAACAAAACAAAAAAGGGAAATCATGAAATATCTTCAAGTTTGGCTAAGGAATCAAGAACTTTGAAAAAATACATACAATAGATCATACATCGATAATTCAGTTAAATATTATCAACAAGCAATACGGACAGCACTGGTAACCAGGAAGAGAAGCCTGCAGAAAAGAATGGTGGACAGTGGAGAGGAGACATTCAGGGAAAAAGGATAAAATACAGAGAAGGTAAGTGAGGTGGAAAGACACCCACCTAATAGTCTTAATGTTTGCTTTACTCAAAATCGCAATCCTAGCCCTGACTGGTGTGGCTCAGTTAGTTGGGTGTCACCCTACAAAGCAAAATGTAGCAGGTTCAATTCCCTGTCAGGGCACATACCTAAGTTGAGGGTTTGGTTCCCAAGTCGGGGCGCAAATGCGAAGCAACCAATCAATGTTTCTCTCTCACATCGATATTTCTCTCCTTCTCTTTCTCCCACCCTCCTCTTCTCTCTAAAAATAAATAAATAAAATCTTAAAAAAAAAAAATCCTGAAGGCTTCTGGGTTCTTTGAAGCTCTCACAGCTCAACCTTTCCTTCTAGCTGCATAAGTTGGAATGTATATAGATATAATGATATATCTATATCAGCTTTATCAGCTTTATTTAAATACAAATCACATTCCAAACAATTCACTCATTTAAAATGTATAATTCAATGGCAATCATCACCACAATCAATTTTAGAACAAGTTCTTCACCCCAAAAAGCAGACTTATTTGATGGGTTTAACAAAACTCACCTTAAAATAGCCCTTTTTTTATTGGCTTTGGAGTCTTTTGCAATGTATCCTTTAAACTGTTTTTGGTATAACTTTCCTCCTGATAATACATGAATAGAAAGCCTCCACACATCTTGGGAGACACAGATTTTCGGTAAAATTTGTTTTATGGAAGGCTGCACATTTGTAAGAGATCACCTCTGGAAGCTGTTCCTGCTGTCCACATTTGCTTTTCTGTTTGTAAAACATTGTTTCATTTAGCCTTTCTTTTAATTGTTTGGAATTGTTTGGTCAAGCTCCCGGCATTTTTGATGTTCATGTCAAATTCACACAGTGATTACAACAGCCTCCAAATAGCTAAATGATGTAAAGAGTTGTAGCACAACCATTCCATTTTTTTTTTTTTTTTTTACCTCACGCAAACCCCACATTTTACTATGGTTCCTCTTTTGGAACTTGAAAAACCTTCACAAAAGATCTTCTCTGGGACAGCCTGTAAACAATAGAATATTGAACTTTATCGCAAAGTTATCAACATTTCAGAGTGCCAACTCTGAGAAAAGGCCCCATTTTTTGGTATAGTAGGTAAGTTTTTAAAGCTCCCAAGACCTTCACACATTAACTGTTCGAATGCACATTTCACTTACACACCTGTAGGCAAAAACTGGTTTTAGGGTTTTAGTGGGAGACAAGGAATCGCTATGGGTTCTTTTTCTCATCTGGACTGTGACAAGGTTTTTGGAATTAAGCTGGAAGCTGAGGTCAGGCGAGAGGTGGGGGCTCTTTCTATCTAATTTAAATTGCCCTGAGAATTCTTTATAAAAGCTTCTAGAAGTGGAAAAACCAACAACAACAAAGGGATAGACAGAAAGAGAGCCACATTTTATTTTTCTAAGCCAGTTATATATATTTCCAAAGGGTTTAGTACTAGAAAAATCTAAGGAAACTATGTGTAATACAGTCACTAAGAGCCAAGTGACTTTTATTTACCTAAAAAAGGGTCTACTTGAGAATGTAGTTTCCAATATAGTTTCTATTCTCGTGGTCCAACATTTTTTAACATTCTAAAATTAGCACGGCAAACCCGATCACTTGATCTCGAGAAGAATTTTATTATCTTCTCAGGGCTTGGAGAATAAATGGGCTTAGACTGATTGGAATCAAGCTGAAACTTTCAAAATCTTCCAAGAAACAGGTAAGCCCCTCGTGAAACTGCAGGTTCTCAGAAAGGAAAGGTGGATGTTCTTCTGTAGCCCTCAGTTTCCCTCTCCTTTCCACTGGTGCTTACAACGTCATTAAGTAAGTAATTAGCACCCGTTCAAGTTCACCCCCGCAGGGAAGCACCCCCTGCTCCCCAGTCTAAAAGAATGGTCCCCGTTCTGCCCCAGCCTGTCACCCTGCCACCTCACTCCTGACTGTAGCTGTGTATAGGTGACATGCTTTATATTCGAGGACTTAGATGCTGCCTTCTCTACTAGATATAATCTCTGTGAGGATGGAAAGGAAAGTTGAAATTTCTGTTTCCAATGTTTAGTGTTGTGCTTGGAACGTGTTAGGAGCTCAACAAATATTTGTTGAGTGTGCTTGTGTGTGAGTGTGTGTGTGTGAGAGAGAGAGAGAGGAGAGAGAGAGAGAGAAAGAGGGAGGGAGAGATAGAGAGACAAAGAAGCAGAGACAGAAACAAAAAGTGAGACAGTGAGGGAGACACAGAGAGAAACCTACAGATGGAGAGAATATTACACTTTCAGTTAAAAATGATCTGCATCCTGGTTTGAAGAACAGACTTGAAGAGGACTGGAATAGATGTGGAAAAGATGTTTGAGAAATTATTGACAGTTTAGATGAGACAGTTGAGGTGGGAGAGGGCGTGAGTGATGGTAACAAAGAGAAGTGGAACATGATTTGCGAGAGATTTCTGTATCGGATCGGGAAGGCTTGCTGGTGGACTGGCTGTGGGGGACCAGGACAAAGGGAGCGTCTTTGCAGCAGTCAAGATGGCTTCCTCTCCTCTTCCTGCTCCTTCAGACCGCTGGCGAGGACACAGGCCATTAAATATGGGCTGTTAATTGCTCATCGTGCTGCAGGTTTTGTGTTTTAAATATATTCTCCTTTCAGATGATTATCTGTAAAATATAATGCAGTATATCTCACACTTCTGACAAGAATTTAATGGCTCTCTGTGCCCACAGGAGGAAAGAACAGTCTCATAACTGTTCCTGCTACTCTGAATTCTGTGCTCCTAATATTCCTCTTTTGGGAATGACCTCCTCTTCCCTTTGCAAATGTTATAAATCTGACCAAGCCCCTTCCTGACCGATGCAGCCTTCGGTGAGCCTCTGTCCTTTGAGATGCAGAGTCTATTTATTTGGCATTCAGCATTCATTTCCCTTGAGTGAACATCATTGGGTACCCACCATATATTCAGAGAGAATTGTATCAAGCAATGTAAGAGTAGTAACCCTTATACAGCATTTTACAGTTTCTATTCTTGTAATAATGGATGTTAATTTCAATGACGGTTTTACCGTTGCTGAAAAATAAATGTGTGCTACATTCAATTGTCAGATTTTTTCTTTGAAAATCATTTTGCACCCTTTAGCTAAATCCTACTTAGTTAAGGAGGGATATGTTTTTAATATTCTAAAGAATTCTTTTTCAGAGTATTTAATTTTCTTTGGTTTTGTTTGTTTGTTTTGCCTTATATACATTAGATTGGCCTATGATTTCTCTTTTGTGCTACTATTTTTAAATTCAAACAATGAATCAGGATTCTGAGGAGTTAATATATTCCTGTGAACTTTTGGAGCCTGATACATTGATTCTCACCTTGACACATTTTTAGCTCTGGGCCTTGTTAGATGGCAAATGTTTTGAAAACTTTCCCAAATCCTCTTAGTCTAGTCAGGTTTTCAGGATTTGGGAGGAGAGGAGGACTTTTAGCAGTTTTACTTTTTCTGTGTTATTGTAAATTTCATCAGTTGTAGAAATCTCATGGATTGATAGGAATGTGGTATTTGTTTATATTTTGTACTTACTGTGTTGTTCTACTTCTTGATTCTAATTTCGCTTTCTTTAGTTTTACTTCCTTTTTTCTGATTAGACTTGTCAAAAACTTGCCTATTTTATTGTTTATATAGTCCCCCAAAGTTAAACTTGTTGATTTATTTATTACTTTTCTTCTATTTCTATTTTTAAATAAATTAATTCTAATTTTTATCTGCAGTAATAAAAGCATTTAGGGCTATTAATTTTCTTGAGTACAGCTTCCACCACAATACATATTTGGTATGATATGTTCTTTTCTTTTTTTATCTAACTAGATTGTAATTTCAATTGTGATTTCCTATTTCTTTGATCCAAGAGTTATTTAGGAGAGTGTTTCCTCATTTCCAAGTAGTGAAAGTCTTTGGTCATATTTTTTATTTCTAATTTTATTGGATCATGATCAGAGAATAGAGCCTGAGAGCACTCCGCTGCTTTGAATTTGTTCAGCTCTCTTTCTGGCCGAATATGTAATTGACTTCTCTAAACGGGCCATGGATGGGAGGAACAAAAATCTTCATGTATTATTCAATTATTTTGTGTAAAAAAAAAAGACCTTTATTTTGCTGTATACTGAAACTCTCTGATTTTGAAGGAAAAACTGTGAAAATTTCCAGGGCAGTTTTTTAAATCAAAGATTCTTTGACTCTCTGATAATTAATATTACATACTTAGGTGCCATGTTTTCATAGAACATACAGGTTGATGATCTTGTTTTTTTCTTCATAAATTGTCTTTTATTATTACACGATGTTCCTCCTTATTTTGTTTAGTGCTTTTAACCTTAAGTTCTACCCTGTCTGATATTAATATTGTCATCTCTGCTTTCTTTTTGTTTGCATTTACTTGACATATCTTTGCTCATCCTTCTATTTTTAATGTTTCTTTTTCATTTTTAAGAGTGTTCCTTATAAACAACATATATCTGGATTTTGTTTTTTAATTCAATATGACAACCTCATTTATTTATGATAATTAATCCTGTTCACATTCAGTTTAACGTGATAACTTTTATTAAGCTCATCTTTATCTTTGCTATTTATTTTACTTTGCGAATCTCCTTTTCATTTGCTTTTCTTTATCATTCATTCTATTTTTTCTTATCAATTTAAAAGTTCTGTAATTTCTGAGAGCTTCAAGATGGTGGTAGACTAGGTGGAAGTTACACTCACTTCCTCCCAGGACCAGACAGGAATTACCACACAAATATAGAACAATTAACCTGAATAATCAACCAAAACCTAGCTGAATAGCAGTCTTATAACCTTTTACAGAAGAAACCACACCGAGAAAGGCAGAGACGCAAAAAGGGCTGGCCCAGCTCCCACGGGCAGTGGCTGGGATTCTGGAGGGATCTCTCAGTGCAGAGATTTTCCCCGGGGAGTGTGGGGTTTCAGCCCCAGTCTGTGCTTCCCAGCCCAGGGCACCAGAGCTGGGAAGAGGCGCTCACCTAATACCTGGCTGTGAAAATTAGCAGGGACCCACCAGGGAGAGACAGGAGCCTGCCAGTGACACAGGTGCCCTCTTAAAGGGCCAATACACAAAATCTTATTCGTAACCACTCACCCTGGGCTCTGGCGGAGTGGACTTGAGTCCTGTGAGGAGAGACTGGGGTCTGTGGCTCTGGGGAGAGAGCTGAGGGGACAGCCACTGGGAGCCCCGTGCTGAGTCCCTCTCTCATACCATGGACACCAGCTTTCCTGGGCGGAGAGCTGCCCCCCCACGCCTTCAGCCTGGGAGAATGGAAGAACCTCACCCTCTGGACTCCCTGCAACCCTACCCTGTGGAGCTCACACCTGCTGAGGAGTTAGCTGCCTGGGCCAGGCTGTAGAGGTCTGGGTGGACTCCTGGTGTTAGTGACTGAGTAGTGTGACTTTGGGGAGGGGGCCATTCCCACTACTTTCCCATGAACCTGACTGACACATCCCCTCCTTGGGAGATCCATTAGCCCCACTCTCCCAATTCCTGGCAGCTCCACTCTGTTGAGCTTGGGATCCTGGCAGCATTTTGAACAGACTAAGTTGTGTGGCTCTAAGATAGGGGCCATTTTTCTTTGGCACAACCATCTGGGGTACAGTCCTCCCTTCACACAGCCAAATGTTGTTCTGTTTGGGGCTGATAAATGCCACTGACCCCACCCTGATGACTCTCTGAAACCCGTCCACTACAAAGCTCTGCAGGCACCTGGCAAGTGGCAGCTACACTTGGTATCCCCTGAGACATTTACTGAGTGGCTGTCCCACACTGGCACCGAGTTCGAACCTGCATCAATCTGGTGAACGCCACCCACCTGTACCTGGTGACTCACTGAGGACTTACGCCATGCAACTTGAGTACCGCAAGAAGCACTTTCAGTGACTCAGCCCTATTAGGCAGCCAGCAGGTGGGGGCAGACAGCGGTGAATCTCAAGGTGTCTTGGGACTTTTGCTGTCCAGGCCCTAGGCCTGATGCTGGTCAAAGCCAGCCTTGGTGTACAGCTTGACCCTCCCCACACACACCAAGGCCCAGCAGAGGCAACCACAAATTGTGGATTGCTTTGTGACTCCAAACAGGTTTCCCAGGGCCAGTCACAGGTAACATTTGACATTGGACTGCACCAGAGTCCTTCCCAAGAGGCCCCACAGCAAACATTCCCAGTGACCAGCTTTAGACCACATCTGAGTAGGATCCAGTTAGCTTCATAAGTGGCATATCCAAAATGACATCTTGGCAGACAGCAGACCCTGCTACGGCAAATCCCACTCTGCGTGGTCAGCCACTGCACAGCAGCTCATACACTATGGTTGAGTTGGTCCTCACAGTCAGCCAGGTTGAGGGTCAACCACACACACAAACAAGCCAGTAGTACTTGAGACTCAATTACAACAGGAGGGTCCACATAACTCACACAAGGGACATTCCTGGAACACCCAACTCAGGTGACAAAGGAGACTGTGCCCCTGGGTCCCACAGAACATCTACTGAATAAGGCCACCTTACCAAGAGTGGGAGGCATAGTAGATCTACCTAATACCTAGAAATAAATGCAGAGAGGCAGCCAAAATCAGGAGACAAAGAAAAAAAGTCAAATGAAATAGAAGCAAAAAATTAACCAGATAAAGAGTGAAAAAAATGGTATAAGGATGCTCAAGAAACTTAGTAAGAATTCAATAAAGAGATAACTAGCATAAGAAAGGACATAGAAACCATATAAAAGAATCAGTCAGAAATGAAGAATACAATACCTGAAATGAAGAATACTCTAAAAGGAATAAAAAATAGATTGGATGAAGAAGATGATTGAATCAGTGATTTGGAAGACAATGTAGCAGAAAACAATCAATCAGAACAGCAAAATGAAAAATAGTAACAAAAATGTGAATAGTTGAAGGGGCCTTTCAGACAACATGAAGTGTAAAAATACCTGCATCATAAAGATATCAGAAGGAGAAGAGAGAGACAAGGAATTGAGAACCAGTTTAAAGAAATAATGACTGAAAAATTTTTCTAACGTGAAGGAAAAAGATATGCAAGTCCAGAAAGTGCAGAGAGCCCCAAACAAGATGAATCCCAAGAGGCCCACACAAAGACACATAATCATTAAAACGGCAAAGGTTAAAGAAAGAGAAATAATCTAAAAAGGTGCAAGAGAAAGACAGTCAGTTACCTAAAAGGGAGTTCCCATAAGATTGTCAGCTGATTTCTCAACTGAAACATTTCAGGCCAGAAGGGATTGGCATGAAATAGTCAAAGTGGTGAAACCCCAGGACCTACAAACATGATTATTCTACCCATCAAGATTATCATTTAAAATTGTTTTAAATAAATAAATAAATAAAGTATTCTAGACAATAAATAAATAAAGGAGTTTGTTGCCACCAAACCAGTATTACAAGAAATGTTAAAGTGTCAAGGAGAAGGAGAAGAAGAGGAGGAAGAAGGAGGAGGAGGAGGAGGAGAAGAAGAAGGAGAAGAAGGAGAAGGAGAAGAAAAGGAAGAAGAAACTGGAAGAAAATAGTTAAAAGAATAAAATGACAATAAATGCCTGTCTGTAATAATCACTTTAAATGTAAATGACTTAAATGATCCAATGAAAAGACTTAGGGTAGCTGAATGGATAAGAAAAACAAAAC